>UELW01000278.1:557693-769872 GCA_900490495.1 Danionella dracula
TTTGGAGACCTGTATAGAGTGGTGAGAAGTACCCTTGATGCCTTTAAAAGCTATACTCAAATTTTCAAATGATGTGTAATCCCCAAGAATGACCTGTTTGCATTCAAAAATGTTCATGCACATACTTGAGACTCCGCCTCCTTTCTTATCAGAACAAGAGACATGGCTATATAAGAAGTTTCCTGGTGCAGTCTCGTTTAGTATGGTTGGACTACAGCTATCATCTAGCCATGCTGCAACATAAAATCTAAGTTATGTGTAGTCATATACAAGGTGTGCCTTGTTTCTAAGCGACCTATTGTTTAGAAGTGCTATTTTCACCTTGTTTTCTGTGGGTTCAGCTATTGTGGTCTTTGGCTTGTAGTTTATTTTAATAGGTTTGCTCTGCATGATTTTTTATTCTAGCAGACCGTTTCTCTCACTTGCTTTTTTCTATTTTCAGCAGGTGTTATCTGTATTGCTGACAAAGTAAGAGCTAAAGGGGCTGAGGATATCTTCCTGTTCTGAAAACATTCCTCAAGGTCGCCGTCTCAGCGGCAGAATGTCCTGATGGTTGGGGGGAGTAAGGGTGGGTTGAGGGTGATTTTGCTCCATTTGGTTTGATTGTAGAACTTTTTCTGCTGTAGGAGGGGAAATTGTCTGCCTTTCTTGGCCGATGGTCAGGGGCTTGCTGTGAATGAGTGTGACTGCTTGTTTCTTTCAGCGACTAGTTTTTCAAGCTGCGCTAGGAAACCGAGATCCTGAAGATGTGGATAGTGTTGATGTGTCCTACAGGGTATTGTTCTGTTGACTCCAGTTGTTGTCCAGGGGGTTATCCTTGTCCTTATTCGTTGGTGGTGTAGCCATTGAGATGGTGTGGCTATACTCATTCGTTTGTGGTGTGGCCACTGACATGTCCTGGTGGCTTTGCATGTTATCTAATTGTTGATCCTCATCAATTCTTGGGTTGCTCAGACAATCCTCATTCTGTGGTTACGTCTGCAGGGTGAGTAACGTAGGCCTTGGTGATATGTTACCTCAGTTAATTTGATGGCTTTTGGGTCTTTTTGACTGATAACGGAGAGAGAAAAGTATTTTGTCCATGAGCATTCTTGTTCCAGATCTGTTCAGCTTCCTCCCAACTGGTGTGATAAAATCTGGCTGATTCCAGAACACATTAAAATGATCAATAAACTAGAAGCCTTTTGAAAAACAGGCTTGTTCTGGCAATCAGGACTTTCTCCTCGCTGATCTGAGGTCAGAATAGCATGCTGTGAAATTGTAGCGAGTTCACCAGCTTGTTGATCTTGTTGTTGGTTCTGTAGAATATACTGTATTCACACCATTTTTCACAGTAGTGGTATAGAGGTATTTTCACTCGTCTGTGCCTCACACTGTATCAGTTTGTTTATCTTCTAAGGAATGCGAGCCTGCTGATAGATCCTGTTTCTGTTTATCCAAACTTTTCAAGTTTTGCTTTCAGAACATTAGAAACAGCAGGATTCCTCTGCGGTAATCCATTAAAATTATTGTTGATTCCATGACGAAAATATAGTTTATACACAAATACAACTTATTTAAGTGTTAATTAGTTTTAATTGTGTTTTAAGTTATACTTATCTGTATTTGTAATTTTTCAATATACGTATACTATATCAACTTATAATGTTTATTGCCCTTTTGTTTCTATACCATAGGTCAGCGGTCCCCAACCCCCAGGCCGTGGACCTGTACCAGTCCATGGGTCATTTGGTACTGGGCCGCACAGAAAAAATTTACATTACTTTTGTTTTATTTATTTCGGAATCTGAATGATCTTTTGATTTGAAAAATTACCTGATTCTCTTAGTTACATCTATCTGTCACGCTTGATGCAGGTCAAGGCGCTCTTCTCGGTCAGGTGATAGGTTACTGCTAAAACGAAGCCCAGGAGCTAGCAAAATGAGTAAAAAACAAACATCTTTGGAAAGTTTCTTTGTGAAGGGGAAAAGGCTCACCGAGGAGACAAAGGAAGGGCCTACAACTTCCAAGAAAAGGAAAGTTGCATTTAACAGACAGGATCAAGAGTCCTACTTAAAACACAGATTTATCTCAACAGAAAATTCCCACGTACCCAGCCCACTCTGCAATCGGCTCTTGAATGAGGCAATGAAACCTTCAAAATTCTTGTTAAGAAATCGCTGGAGTAGAAAACAACTACAGTGGATTCACGTTTATTAATACGTTGACAAAATACCACAGTTTACATGCAGATCGTATTACATTATTTTGTTGTATTTATACACCACATCTCAAAGACCAGTCCCTGAGACCATTGTTAGTCATTAAACTGGTCCGTGACACAAAAAAGGTTGGGGACCGCTACCTTAGGTCACATGAATCAACTCATAATTTGACCAGCATGCATGACACAACATACAGGGTTTAAGCCAAACTGTTTAAATCTGTACACACTGCAGAACATCTACAATATCTATCTATGAGACTAGACTATGGGTGTTTAAAGCACAGGAAAAAAATGAGTCAGTAACAAAACTTGGATCTTATTAATGTTTATACATAATACTTGTGTTGCACAATTATTTACCTAATAAAAAGATTTGTTTTTGAAATAACCTTTATTGTTTTACAATACATTTCTGCACATTCTCCTCCTTCTTTCTCCACACCATTCTGTTCAATATCTTTCCAGTAGATGTTGTGGTTTGTTTTCTACTAGCATTTTCATTGTGATGAAGTGCATCAAGACAAAGTAAAAAAAAAAAAAATCCAGTAAATTAAGGAACAACTTTGCGGTGCCACCCAATAATAAGACGTCATCATTTATTCTAAAATGTTTTACCTGCACAACATTCCAACAAAAGAGAAAACAGCATTTTTGGGAGTAAACCATAGGCTGTGAAATGCTTCGAGGGAAGATATCTGGAAATGATGGCCACATTTCTCCACATCTTTGAGCACCCTCTTGTTGCACAAGATTTTTTTCATTTTGTTTATAGCTATTGAACCTGATAAATTACAAACTTGTTTTCAGATATAGTAAGACTGTAAGAAACTGTAACTTGTCGTTCAACATAGATGTAAATAGTTTTGCAGATGTGAGCCAAAATAAATCCACTCACTGCTGAAAGGAAAAAGAAAGTAGAGTTAGAGTTAGTGACATATAGGTCACAAAAATGACATATCTGCTCGAAACCTTTTTTATGTCCTTGGATACACACTCTGGATGTGCACACTTGGGGAAGACTTGAGAAAATTGTCATGGGTGTGAACTTTCTGTAGGTGGTTGACCAGTGAAGTCCACTTAGCTAACTTCTCTGTCCCTGAAGTGGAGGAAGTGGCAGACAAGTGAACATGGTTTCTGATGCTATGCAGCCATTTCCTCACCAATACAAACAGACAACATGTTAAAAAAAGGTTGTTTTATTTGTTAAATGGGTAATTTCCAACCTTTCTCAGAATGCCACACATCGTAGAACTGGATTATTTTGTGTTCTCTGAGATACTTTTGTATTTGTGTGTGACAATCAGTGACAATGTAATCCACTTCTAAACCCTTTGACTCCAGCAGGTCCAGACATCTCATCAGCCCCTCCTTTTCCATGTGGTTGCTACTGACCTTGTTGCTCTTAATATGTTAAACATTTTTAGTTTGTTAAAAGAAATAAATTGGCATTCAATTGAGTGTAATATAATGCAAATAATAAGACACACATGACCAACTGTAGGTCTACAATAGAATATGTGTGCATGTCCATGACTGTGTAACTTCCAAATAGTTTCTGTGGTAAGTTAAGTTATACTTTTTGTAACTAAATAAATGATCCTCCTGTGAAGTAAGTGGCTGCTGACAGTAAAAGGTTTCTATTGGGCGTACTTCCAACTAAAGGTTCATTCTGCCACCTCTGTTATACTTGCACTTGGGGCAAAACTGGCTAAATGCATCATAGGTGCCCATTCAGTGTTGCTCCACTATGCACTTGGACTTGCACACTAGACAATCAGAAAATAGTTCATGCAAACTAGTCAAACACAATGTATTTAGGATCTTCATGCATGGGGCTTTCTCCAAACCTAATAAAAAATTAATAAAGAACATTTTTAGGAAACACTTCCTACTGGCAAGTGTCTGTAATTTATATAAATTGATTTACGAAACTTCAGTTTGCTGAGAAATGTTAAAGTCGACTGGGTTATAGGTGGAATCTAGTGGTTCTGTCTCTAAAAATGTGTTTGACTCCTTTTCCTCCTCCTCGAGCTCCTGGTAAGACCTTTTCTGTGCTCTGAATCCAGGAGTCCTTATTGGTGTTGATGAGAGCAGTACTTTAAAGCATGTAGTTGCAGTGTTAATAGTAGCACCCTCAACAGTACCTTGTCACTTTTTAGAAGGTACAAACTTTTTTGTAAATTTAGTTTTGGTACAACAGAAGTGCATACCTTGTTAATCAAAACAATTCTACAGTCCAAACATGTACTCTGAAAGTGTTTGTCTTTCAATGTTTTTAAGGAGAGTTGTGTCCCAACAGATGTTCTTCCCTGATTATCAGTTTGTTTCATCGCACTGAAGATTTGTGTCCAGTCAGCCTGACATGCCACATGTATGCCTTAACTTGTGGTCGGATGTCACATCTCTTTACTCTTTAAAAGAACACAATGACTACAAAAGAATACTATGCCGTCTTTTATACAACAATATAAAATAATAAAATTTGTACAGCAACAAGATAAAGTAAATTGTTAACTTTTAATAAAATGTTAGCTTTTAATACTTACCAAATGTTAGCTTTTAATGTTAGCTTTTAATACTTACCAAAACACTCTTTAAAAATGTTTTTAAAAAATTTGAACTTTAAAATGCTAAATAATGCAAATAATAAAAGGGCATTAATCTTAGGTTTACACAGATCTCATCAAAGAACATTTACAACAATGATTGAATCATACTTTAAAACAAAACACTTGTTCATCGAAATCATCATATAAAATATGAAATAGAAAGATACTCATCTTCAGTGCTTTTGCTTTTTCACTTTAAATGCACGACTCAAGTAACTTACAAGAATAAAACTTGCAACACCTTGCTGTGCAATAAATTTATTGTAAATCTATTTAGTGAAAACGACATTTATTATACTAACAGCTGTAATCAATGAACTTTATTAAAAGTGCTCTGCAAAGTGTCGAGAAATACGAGCCCATCAAAAAAATTAAACACATTTTGCAAGCTACTGAGAACATTTAAGTTACCGCAATTGTTGACATTGTACTTACTGGTAGAATGAGAAGCTGCTATAAACAAACGTGTTAGTGGTAGGAGGTGCGTAGTACAGTGTGAAGACAGAACTTTCGAGATAAAATATTTGTTTGAAAAGGACTCTTTTCAGTGTCTCCTAGTTGACGCTTCATTTTTATTAACCATAACTTGATATAAGTTGTACTTTCACATTTGAAACTCAATATGGAATTTCCTCAGAGCTATGTTGCAGACAGTATGAACAGAAAATGTTTTCATGAAATTTTTAATGTTCAACTCTATCTGTGGGGGGATCACCAGCGACCTGCCTGGTTGACAACAACTAGTGAATGATGGGGAAATGTTTACTTCTGACATCTGCGCACCCCAGGGGTGTGTTCTGTCCCCACCACTGTTATCCCTCTACACCAACAACTGCACCTCCCAACACTCCTCGGTGAAGCTCCTGAAATTGACAAGATGACACCACTGTCATCGGTCTTATCCAGGATTGAGAGGAGTCTGCGTACAGACAGGAAGTGGAAAGGCTGGCTCTCTGGTGTTGCAAGAACAACTTGGTGCTTAACACGCTCAAAACAGTGGAGATGGCAGGAGAACCCCCCCTCCTCTCACCATCATGAGCAGCACTATGGCACCAGTGGAGTCATTCAGGTTTCTGGGAACCACCATCTCACAGAACCTTAAGTGGACTACCCACATTGACACCATTGCAAAGATGGCCTAGCAAGGGTATACTTCCTGAGGTAGCTGAAGTTCCATCTCCTACAGATGCTACTGACCCACTTCTACTCAGCGGTCATCTAGTCTATTCTGTGTTCCTCCATCACTGTTTGGTTTAGCTCAACTTCTATATCAGACGTCCGAAGACTCCAGATGATAGTTCGGACTGCTGAAAAGATCTTTGGCGCTCCCCTACCATCCTTTTAAGAACTGTACACCTCCAGAATGAGAAAACGGCTCTCAAAATCACTCCGTATGCTGCTTACCCAGCCAACCACCTCTTCCAGCTGTTATCCTCTGGCCGGCGCTTCAAAGCCCCAAACACCAGGACAGCACGGCACAAACAGAGCTTCTTCCCCCAGGCCATTTAACTCCTTAACCCATAACTTTCTCCAATAACACTCCCATTTAGTTCCTTTTAAATACCGCACTAGGCAACAGGACTCAAATGTGGACCCTTTTGCACATTTCCAATCGGTCCACATTCTGTTGCTGCACTTTATTTTTACTTTATGCTTTGGTCTGCACATTAACTCCAAGGCACATCTCTTAAGCTTCTTGGACATCTATAGTTATAGTTCTTTTACTTTATATTTTACTACCTCTATTTCTAGAATATTATTATACTTTATTTACTTTTAACTTGAACAATTTACTTATATAACATGTGTTACTGTGCAATGTTATTGTGTTGTTTGAGTACCCCTGTACCACAACAGATTCCATGTGTGTGCACATACACACTTGGCAATAAAGATCTTTTTTTTTCTTTCAAATTGTTTATATTTTGTGCTGAGTAAATCAGTAACTTTGCGGCATCTGCCAGCCAACTATGGTTGCATGTATAACTTAAAACTGCTGCATCTCCTGCATAAGGGCAAGAGATAGGCAGTCGCGGCAACCTGAGACAATCTGGTCTGACAGCAACTCTTTTTGCCGATTTGTGTTTTTGCTCAGCTATGAGTTAGCAAAATAAGCAGCATGTGTATCAGTGTGCGGTGCTGCTGTTGACACATTCTGAGCAAGTGGAGTCTAGTAGAGGCAGCACTGAAGATCTTGGTGGAAAAGCGGAATTAGTTATAATTAACACAATTATCATTCATTCTCAATTAGATATTGTATGATCATTTTATACTAATTCCACAGAACTAGGCACATCTGCTCTATACATGAATCGTGCCGTGTGCAGTGCTAAACAAAAATAAAATGCAATTGAGATAAAAAAATGGAAATGTTTGGAAGAGCATATTTATGATTGATGGACATATATATATATATATATATATATATATATATAAGCTCTTATGTACAATTTTTAATACATTTATGAAGGTAAATTAGCCTGATGTTTTATTTAAAACTAGTAATGATGTCCATTATTGTTGGAATTTCTTTATGTACTTCACTGTATTGTGAAATCAGCATCATAACGATTTCAGTGTATAGAGAAAATCTCCAGCTCTTTTTTTTTTTGCAGTCAGACTCATTAAGGGATACTTTTTTTGATGCATCTCCATCTAAATAATTTTTTTTTTCTCCACTGGTAATTCTTTTGGTTTGCTAATTTGCTGCCAGTTGTTACTTTGCCAGTAAGTTGGTATGAATTAGAAATGATTACAAGCACAATGCGGTGCTCAATAATACTCAATCAAAATCACATTTTTCAAGTCCATATTTTTTACAGTAATTGCTCTAATGCCACAGCTACCTCAGCTTCTCTTTAGGTTACCTTGCTGTTTTTATTTTTATTTTATTTTTTTATTTTTTTTATAACTTTAACGAGTATTTGAATATTTAGTTTTTTCAGTCACTAGAAATGCATCACAGATGGGAGGCCGTTGAGAAATTAATTATCAAGACTTGAGGAGTTTTTAACAGCTGTAACACTTGTACAGACGTGCGCCTGTTGTATACAATCAATGATGTATGCTAATCTTTAGTAATCTTTGACCAAAAGCTAGGTAAGGTAAATGGTTACTGTGAAAAGAGAAATTGTTAATGTTATCGAGCTGGAAAAGGCAATCTTTAAGTCTGCACCTAAATTTCATGAAGCCATACGAGTGAATTTAAGAGAATATTGTTAAAGAAATAGGTTGGTGTGTAGCTAAAATAGCCTAGTAGCATTTTAATTCAATTGCACAGAACAAAAAGAGCTCTAATTTAGTTTACAGGGAGTTTTTTTTCTGAAAAAGTGCATTTTAAAGCTCTTTCCTAATTGTCATGAAGTTGGAAGATGGACCAAAGGTCAAAGGAGGAGATTTAACAATATATTTCTAAATAAATGGATCAATGTGAAGCTAAAACAGCTTTTTGGCATGTTTACTACATTACTCACAATAAAACAGCTCTTGTTTGTTTACTAAGACTGAGTTATTGAGTTGGAACATTTTTGAAGTTACAGAGAGAAGTTGTAGGGGAGTAAATGTTTTGGTTGATTTTTTTTTGGCAGGGGCTATTAATTGGTAGGGGAACAGTGGTTCTCAAACTGAGCTAAGAATACCATTAACGGTACTTAAAAACCTCTTGGTGTTACGCACCGCCCACAGCAGGGATTACTTTTTGTGTGTTTATCAAAGAAAAAAAAAAAAGAAACAACTGACGGACACCATTTAAGTCCATTGAAATCACAGGCTCCTCCCTCCAACCTCTAAATCTGCCCTTTGACACTTCCAAGAAGCGAAAATGAGTTTGATTGTGTTTGATAACAGAGTGATGCTGCTGCATTCTGTGTGTGTATGTCTTCATGACAGGAAGATGTTCTCCTCAAAGTTAATCAAAAGTTAGCATAAAACTTCATTTATCTTTAATGTTTGCAGCCAGAGTGAAAAAAGTTGTTATGGTTATAGATATGTTTTTTTCTCCCAAAATTGTCTGGTTTGACACAAAAATTCAACATTTATTTAAGATTTACGCAATAATTACAGCACAGGTTTATGCTATGCTCTGCTAATATAATGACATTGCTGATCTGAAGAAACCAAACATCCGAGGTTATCTGAAAGTCAGAGTATATATAAACATACATTCATCATTAAGCCTCTCATTAATCATCTCTCATAACAATCTCCCAAAGATGCCCACATATACTTGAAACAGTGGTGGCTGTTTTTCAAAGTCCAACTCAACTTTGAAAATATATGTTTATTCAACAAAAAAGGGGTTTCCACAAAATATTGGAAATTAGGCAGATGAATAAAGAAAACAAAAATTTGAAACATTGAAATATATAATTCAAATTAAGTACAAGTTAGCATTTGTAATTGGTCAAAAAACTGCCTTGCACCACCACATTTCCCAAACTACTGCCATTTTGCGCTTCCCACCATACCTATATAGGGTGGCTTTCATCAAAGATTGCATTAATATCCATAAAACATAGTATTTTAAACACTTAATTTTAAATACTAAGGAAACTTAAGTCATACATATGTTGCATTGTACGGGTAGATTTATTCGAGAGCGCGCTCCCAGAGGGGGAGGGGAAATAAGTGAAAAGGGATGATCTCCTGCTTAACCCACAATGTAACCCCCTAGTAGGCTGAACCCGACGCCACGTCCTGTCTGTCTTTTTCTCTCTCTCTCTTGCTCTACCAAAGCAGCACTCATATAAAGTAAATATTAGTTATCCAGTCTTAAAATGATAAACATTAATATCTCTATTAATGATGAAATTATTCCCATTACAATCCTCCCTGTTTGTCACAACCAGTTTTTTAAATTAATTATTATAGGTTTACCTTTTGATATTGAGGATTCTTATCTAAACATTTCTATCTTTTATCTGTAAGATAAAAAAAGTAAGCAATATACTTTATGCTACTAGTCATTCAAAGGCTTCTTAGTAATGTATTAATTATCTTACATAATTTCTTTCCATCATGCATAACATGGATAGATAAGATAACCAACAACAATAACTAAACATTCTTCAATCACCCACTTTTTTCTCAGACCAGCTCCAGAGTGTCAAACATTTAACAGCAAGCTAAATTTCTTAACCAGTAAATACTAATGAGAAAATCTCTCAAAACTGCCGATAGTTCAATCTTCGAATACTATTCTGAGGTTATATGTAGGCCAAACATCTCATTGTGGAGTGTAAGACCCAACATACCTTTAACTGTCGCTACACTGTTTGCTGCATGGTGTGTACAATTTTAATTTGTACAATTTTCAAGAAGTACAAAAATAAATAAAAACTTTAATGTCTTTAATGCCAGAGATCCTTCGAAACAGTTTCCTGGAAAAACAATATGCCTTTGAAAGGTAATCCATGGTATATTCCTTTTTGGTAAATAAGATTTGGTAAAAGACAGCCGAAAGCTCTTCAGGACTTTCAACTCACTCCTGTCCACCCCAACCTCCCCCTGCGACCTCTCTCACTGCAGATGACTTCGCTGATCACTTCATAGACAAAACCCTCACCATCAGCCGGCAGTTTGCACCACCTTGCACCCAATTTCAGCCACAATCTCCGACACCTTTCATGTCCGCATTCACTCCACTCACAGAAGATCAGGTGTCCAAACTACTTCTCTCAGCGCATCCGACCACCTGCCCCCTCGATTCCATCCCCTCTCACCTTCTACAAACCATCTCACCTACCATCACGCCTGCCCTCACTCACATCATCAACTCCTCCATCACTACCGGCATTTTCCCCAACACCTTCAAGGTGGCCAGAGTCACCCCGCTTCTCAAGAAACCCACACTCGACACATCACTGGTGGAAAATTACAGACCTGTCTCTTTGCTGCCCTTCACTGCAAAACTCATTGAGCGAATCGTCTTCAATCAACTCTCTACCTTCCTGACTCAGAACAACAAACTTGATGACAATCAATCAAGCTTCAAGAACGGACACTCAACTGAAACAGCTTTGTTGTCTGTAACGGAAGCGCTGCGAGGGCCAGGGCTAACCACAGATCATCTGCCCTCATCCTACTAGACCTCTCTGCAGCGTTTGACACAGTCAACCATCAGATCCTTCTCTCCACTCTTTCTGCGATGGGCATCACTGGAACTGTACTCGATTGGCTTGAGTCCTATCTCACTGGTAGATCTTTCAGTGTCGGGTGGAGGGGTGAGGTCTCAAACACTCAAAACCTACTCACCGGGGTTCCCCAGGGTTCAGTCCTTGGCCCACTTCTCTTCTCCATCTACACCACCTCCCTGGGCCCTATCATCCTCAGACACGGATTCTCCTACCACTGCTACGCTGACGACACTCAACTCTATCTGTCATTCCACCCTGATGACCTGTCAGTAACTACCCGCATAACTGACTGCCTGAACGACATCTCTACTTGGATGAAGAACCATCACCTACAGCTCAACATGGCCAAGACGGAACTTTTGGTAATCCCAGCTCATCCCTCTGTGCATCACGACCTCACCATCCAGCTGAAATCCTCTACAGTCACCCCTTCTCCTACAGTCAGAAATCTTGGAGTGATTTTGGATTAACAGCTGTCCTTCAAAGACCACATCACAAAGACAACTCGAGCGTGTAGATTTGCACTGCACAACATTCGAAAGATCAGGCCCTTCTTAACTGAGCATACAACTCAACTCCTGGTTCAGGCTCTGGTCCTCTCACGTCTGGACTACTGCAACGCTCTCCTAGCTGGACTTCCATTGAATACGCTCAAACCTCTGCAGATGATCCAGAATTCTGCAGCTCGTCTTATCTTCAAGGAACCGAAACAAGCTCATGTTACTCCCCTCTTCATCACTCTTCATTGGCTCCCCATTGCAGCTCGGGTTAAATTCAAATTGCTAACGCTGGCATACAAAACTATCTCCAGATCAGCCCCTCTTTACCTCCATGAGCTCATACGCTCCTACATGCCTTCCAGAAGCCTGCGCTCAGAGAAGGAACAGCGACTTGTGGTTCCATCCCACAAGGGCAGAAGATCTCTCAGCAGAAGCTTCTCTTTCACTGTCCCTGGATGGTGTAACAAACTCCTGATGCAGTCAGGAAAGCAGCAACACTAACAGCTTTCAAAAAGCAACTGAAAACTCTTCTCTTCAGAGAACACCTACTATATATAAAAAAAAAACTACTATCTTCTTTTTCCCTCCTCTGTCTTTATCTTCTTCCCCTACTGCTTTGGTTTTTTTGATCAGTTGATACAATTTCTATTATGAGAAGTTGAGATAGACTTTGACGGTGTAACAAATTGCATATTGTCTCTCCCCTAATGAAAGTCGCTTTGGACAAAAGCGTCTGCCAAATGCATAAATGTAAATGTAAATAAATTAGATGATTTTGCCCTTTGCAGAAAATGTATGACATATTCGCAAAAGACAAGGAAGGCATGTGAAGATCCACTGGATTGATATAAATTATTATTTTAACTCTCATAATTTATATAACCAACCAGTATTCCCAACTTCCCCACAGGTTTAAATGTCATGATACCAAATTATCTGCTTTAGTAACCTCATATTGCATATCTATAGAATTAATAAATATAAAATGTATGTTTATACAATTTTCCTTTTTTTATTTGAAACATTTTTTTACTCATTTGATAGTGAAACAGCAACAATCAATAATTATCAAATAATTATTCAATTATTTATAGCTAATAATTTCCTAGGTATTTCACATGCTAATAGTTACCTTATTGTTTGCATGCTAAGAATTAACCAATTATTTACTCACTCCCCCCTTTTGCTGTAAAATTATCCAACGTCAAATTGCTCTTAATGATTGCATTTCTAATGTTTACATTTCAATATGTAAACATAAGTGCCAACGCCGCTTCAGTATGAATAGCTAAGAATAACATTCAACCCATTAATGATTTAAAACCACAGTTATTTCCACCTCTTAGAATTTAAAGACCACCCCACATTTGCCATCTGTGATTTTATGAATCTAATAGTAATGATATAGAATAATGATAATAGTAATTTATGAATCATTATAGATAACTATTACCTTTATCTGTGTAACTCTTTACCGATAAATTAACGGTTAGACCTTTTAGATTGTAGCAATTTACCTTACCCCAAGCAGTAAACTAATTTACCCTAGACCCCGCGATCTTCTTTCATATCAAAGTTTTTATAGTCTGGATCAGTTAATATTTTAACCCTATAAAACATTTTAAAGCATCTCAACAACAGTCTTGAGGAATTGAAGATTGATATTCACACAAAGAAGTCCAACGTCCACAAGGCAAGAGTAGGTTCTAACTCAACTTTAATGACATAACTTTTAAAAAGTACAAATCAAAGATTACTGGTTAAAAAATGTATTTGAAAAACCAGGACAAAAACAACACCGGTCTTTCTGACGCACCTAAAATATATACGTTGGGTTACAGAGAAGAATGAGAAGGGCAATGATTTACATTTTGGAGTCTTTTTATAAAATGCATCAGGAGTCAATGACAACCCAACCACATTCTTATCTGCTGTACCTGAAAATCATCATGAAACAGTCACACAACAAATCAGATATTGACACTTTTTTCCCATTGTTAAACTGAAATTCAATTTACATTTTGTTAAGATGCATGTCTCCTAATTTCAGTTCTCTTCTTTAAGATGACTACATTTTTTCTAGATGAAGATGATTCACAACAACCTTAACTAAGGTGTAAGATTCATCTTCAAGCAACAAAGAAAAAATACTCTCAAATCAGTATGCATCAGCACATTTAAAAAAATCATTGGCCAAATTTTTTTTTTTGCTTCCAAAAAAATCTTTGGAATTCATGTACATATGTTAGGTTGGACACATCTCATTCAGTCCCTTTCATCACAGACAATCATCTCCTCAGATATTTGCCAAGTATTAAATTTCCCTCATTCATCTTTTGTTTGAGTGTTTTCATTGTTTTAATTTCTCTTTTATTTACTTATTATAATCAATTTGTCACTGCAAGTTGAAAAATATTTTTTTCTATATTGTTTTAGAAAATGTTTCACTTTGTAGCAGTTTTATCAACCCACGTCACTTTTCTTTCTCCATTAGCATTCCTATAAGTCTTTCAAGTTTCAAACAATGACATCTTTAATGTCAGCATCAGTTCAAAGTCTCGCTCCACTTCTCGTGGGTGTTTGACCCTGTTAGAGGAAAAGTCTTTGGGAAGGTGCGTGTGTGTGTGTGTGTGTGTGTAGAGAAAGAAATAGAAGGGTACTTGTATCAGATCCATTTGAATGCTTGGACAAGGCCAGAAGTTGTCTGTGTGGTGCATGGGGAATGTCTGAACAAGGTCACGATGATTCTAGATGGCTTCATCTTCACTTTTAGAATGTCATCGACATGCTTTGAGCTTAGGATTAACCAGGATCTTATTCAAAATAAAAACAAACAACAAGAAGAATAAGTTAGTTCCTATTCAAATTGTTTCCTTTACAGTTGTATTACGATGCTTTGATTTAATTTCACACAAAATAGTTATTTCTATTCAATTTGGGGTGCATTGTTTTAAAACAAAAATCCTCTACATAAATAACCCTCCTAGTGAAGAAAACTACACCTTTCAATAAAAAAACGACAACAACTAAGTCAAATTATCTTATGCAAAATTAAAAAAAGTTTAAATTGGCAAGATATTTCTCTTCTAAATCTTTTTGATATTTTGTTTTATGCTCAATTTCATTTAATTCTAAAGCAGCAAGTTTAATTTTTAAAAGTCTTAAAACTCTAGTTGAATTTCTCCAATTTGTAGAAGTATTTCCATTAATTATTTCAGTAATAATTTTCTTTTCTATATTTAATCAAAATTTTTGATTCGTTTTATTACAATTTCTTTCCTAAATTGTATTCCTTATAATTTAGTAACTAAAAAAATAATTTTCTTGCTTATTATTGCTTAGATTTAATAATTTCTCTGTGTAATTAGAAAAGTACTTCCCACTGCTTTCAAGCACAGATGTCACACTCATGCTTTCCTATTACTATTCTATTCTACTACTATTCTATTAGCTATTACTGTTAACTCTATATAGCAACTGTGTTCCGCTCTCATGCTCATAGAGATAGTGGCCCAATTTAATGTAGAAGAGATAACACATTTTACACAGAACTCCAATAGTGAACATTAATCGTAACATTTTACAAATTATTTTTTCTCACACCGGTTCACAAGCCAACTTTGTCAAAATAACTTGTGCCTTGTTAAATGTTTCAATCAGAATAAACCCCAAAGTTTCTCCCGTGTTGAAAAGACAAAACCACTTTATGTACCCTCACAGTCTGGAAGACCAGGGCTATAGATAATCATCCAGCAGCACACACGTCAAGATAGAAATAATTATGAGGCTCCAGCCGCCTCCAAAGAATAACAACTCGTATTGCAAGCCTCAAAAATTAATTCTCTGGATATCCAGAATTTCCGTATTTCTCACAATCAACACGATCAATGTGCGGTCGCCACCGTGCATAAGAAAATAATTGTATTTGCATAAATGCCAGAATAATTCTTGCATTTTCACCCATTTCGTGCAGAAATGATATCCACCTTGTTATGAAAATAACAAGGTCTCCCACTTGCGCTTAACGCCATCAAACTTGTAGCAGAAAGACTTGCATAACAGTGAATTTTTAATGGACCATTATTTCCACACTTCGCTTAATGCACCATTTTCAGACCGAACACTAACATGTTTCAGCGCGCATTTCACGCATACAAAATAAAATAATGTTTTAACTGATAATGTTCACTTGCCTGTTCTGTCGCATTCCACAGTCAAGCTAAGTAACTGATCATCGAACACCTTTGCAAAACCGAAAAGATAACCCATGTTAAGCTTCCTAGTTCCTGTTGTTATTAGCGTTCATGCTACGCTCAAAGCATATCCTGCGCTGCCATTTTCATCAGGCATTGCTAATGCCTATTACATCCGCCATCTTAAAGTTCAAGCTAACGTCAGTGCATTTCACTAAATCACCCCAAACCACAGACCGCTTCGGCTGTGCACGTTGTAGGGTCCCGGTGCTCGGCCCAAAAACGGCTCCCAGTCAGGACTGAAGGCTCACGTGTTCTGTCTTGAAACAGTGCTAAAGGATTTTTAATAATTCACATAAATTTGTATATCTGACTCCATGATTGATTTAAAAGGTTTTATCTTTACCATTATTCTTGGTCACGGCCAAATAAATTAGCATGTTAATTATTGATGATGATATTAAGTTTTAACTCACTCAGTGACCTTTAAATTTACTCACACTTGACGTTAATGTTCTTATTAACCCTTAAAAGTGTTTCAGTAAAAGAAGAATGACCGAAAAAGGTTCAAACATTTATCATCATTGATGTGTATAAACAATGCATTACATTATACAGCCTATGAAATATGACCCAAGAATAAGGAGTTATTGTCTACACTTAATTTGGAATTGTTCATTCTAAAAAAGGCATTACATTTTAACTCCAAGTTTACTACATGATAAGGGAGCTTTAGAGCTCTTCCTTCATGGGCCGATTTCAGAGACAAAAGGGCCAGGTTTTCAGTCTGCTATCTACTTTTGAAAGCTTCTTCAGACCAATCTCCTCCCAGAGAGGTGTGACTTAATTAGGAATGCGAATCAGGAGAGCGTTAGCCAAAGCTGTTTGGAGTTTTAGATATTTAAGGCACACATTATTGGCTCTCTCAGAGAAAGGTGAGGCTCATCGAGAGACAAAGCTGGTGAGATGTAGGTGTAAATTTAGGGCTAGTCCCATGGGCTTCTGATAATCAAACACACTCATATGCAGATTCAGTAAACACAGCGGGGCATATATTACTCTGACACCCTAAACTGGTTTTTGGCTCTTTGCATTGTCATTTCAATTGGCTCGTTTTGCATGGTGAGCCTGTGAAAAGATAGCAGTTCGCATTGGTTCCTGTGCTTCGTTTGGTCTTTTCAAGCAGATCATACAACGACATAATTCAGTTTCTTACAACGTCCATCAATTAATCAGACAAATGATTAAATGGCTACAACATTGCAGCCCCTAATTCTTGTTTACAAGTAATTATAATTCATATTTAGTAGTCGTAGCAAAATCTTATCTCTTATTAGGGCTCGAAACACACTAGTGTGCATAGCCCTATTGCTTTCGTTAGGATTATTTAGTATTATGTTTATTATTATTATTATTGTTATTATTAGGACTGATGGTGTGCGTATAAATCCTATTGTAAATGTAATGATTATTAGGGCCCTAGCACACCACCGAAGGTGTGCGGCGAAGCCATATTGTAATTGTAATGTATTTGTAATTATTATTATTGTTATTATTATTATTCTGCGTCACTTGTCACAAAAACACCAAAAGTTACTTGTTATTCAGCCACTCTTGGTTATATATGGGTTGTTTATGTTGCACTATAGATAATCTTTACATTTAAAGTCATCCCACAGGTTTATCCAAGACCTACAAAACAGTCTATTATGTCATAGTTCCAAACCGAACAGGAAACCGTTTAGTTAAGGTTTTGTATCAAAAATACTTTTTTTTGGATAGAGCAATGGGCAAGGGGGACAGGGAATGTGCAAATTTTGATTTGAAACAGGAACTTGTTAAAACTCAGCTATACAATGTCCGATATGTCTAGTTTTTCAGATTCTTTCAATAGTCCAGGAGTGAACACATTCACATTACAACACACACAATAAGTCATAGCTCCACCTAGTTTTAATTTTTTTTAATTAAAAGGAGATTGTTGACAATTCTAGGATCAAAGATTTTTTTTAATTACGAGAGGTCATGGCGCGAAGCTCTACAGATTGGCTGCGAGTGTGAAAGCAGCGAAGGTGCGAGAGCCCGTCAATCGCTGCTTGCAACTTTAATTTCATTTTGTTTTTTCAAAACATAAAGCTAAGACTGCATTATCAAGGTTAGTTGACTTTGATTTAATATTTAGGCGACCTTTTTAAGTTTATCGGAATTTAAGAAAACATTCACTTTAGCATCAGCTGCTGCCATTTCAGTTTCTAAAGCTAATTTTTCCTTTTTTGCTTTTAGCTGTGCTTCCTCTAGAGCCAATACGTGCTTCTGCTCTAAAGCTTTAGCCTTGGCTTCCAGTGCTGCTCGCTCAGTTTCCACATTTAAAAAGCCAGTAGATGCACTCAATAAGGTCTACTTGTAAAAGAACATTTCAGTGTTGATTTAGATTTAGTAGCGTCTTCCAAGCCTTGCGATCCACTGTTGTTTGACCTAACCAGGATTTCAACAGCTCATCATCCCTATTTTTCAGATTCTTTTGCATCCATTTTTTTATTCCGTTCAAAAAAATCCAAGGGAAGCATTAACTTTGGCTCATGCCAATCGGTGTGGTCAGCGTCTCTTTCATCATCGTTTAGCAGGCTTTGAACAGATACTCTGCCAGTAAAGCATTAAAAGTTTTCACCTGGTCAATAATGGCTTCTTTAGCTATGCCAGCTTCAATCAAGCCATTCATTTTGTTGCATTTGTTTCATTTTCTTTGTGAAAACGCCAAGTTTTTCTCTCCGCGATCCAAACAACTTGAATAACTGCTTTTGCCCCATAATGCTTCCTCATTTACATCCGCCATATTTTAATTAAACACTGGATTACATTGTCAATTTGTGCGTTAAGAGGATCAGCACTTTAATAAATTCTTCCGTATCCAATGTACTGCCATGTTGGGATTCCCACCACGCCTATATAGGGTGTGGCTTTCATCAAAGATTGCATTAACAACCCTAGAACTAAAACAAATATTGAACAATATTTTAAAATTTTCACAAACATATATTTTTCACAATAACAACACTTGCCTCTTATTATTAATAATAATAAATCATTGTAAAAAATGTTTTAGTAATAATCATCAAACCCATTTATCCAAACCAAATTAATAAAGCTACAACCCACAGTCTCACATTGATCATCACTCATAACAACATTAAACTTTTGAAAGATCTTGTGATTTTATTGAGAGCACCTGAAAGCAAAAATAATACAACACTATTAAACAGATTTTATAATGTTTACATGTGCTGTGCCTAATTGAGAGAGAGAGAGAATAAAAAAATCTGGTATTTTTCTATCAAACCTAAACACTAGAATTGGCTATGAAAAAAAAAAAATAAAGATTAGTGTATGGAGAGAAAAAACATTTGATGATGGTCATAGTCTATATATTCATTATTTTCTTTTCTTTTTAAAAAGATTTGTCTCAAAGTAGTGTAAATTGGGATGGTCTGTTATGATTTTTGTAAAAAAGTTTTAATTGCTGGTTTTAATGTATTTGTTTTCTCATTCCCCAGTCTAGAACGCCAGCCCTTGTGTTTGAATACATAAACAACATGGATTTCAAGGTACAGTTTTTAACTTTTAGTTGCTGAATCAATATTATTCTTTCATTTCAGGTAATACGTATAAAAAAATGTGCGATGCTAAAATTATAGTGTAAATGTTTATTTTATTACATTTATTGCGGATAGAGAGAAGGTCTCTTAAGGCCACTACATATCTATCTGAACTAAAATATGCAAGAATCCTCGGATGGATTCTCTGTGAGTGCCATTTACAAGCTTCTGTTAAATCCAGTGATGCTCCATTATTTTTTTCCTGATATGAACGATACAAATGAATCATTTTTTTAAATCCACAAGAGTCAAAAGAATGAAGCACCAAGTTGAACGAAACTTCCCATCACTACTCAGGGAACAACAGCCACACATGTCCCATTCATGTCATGAAAACAGCCAGCTTTCATTGGTTGTTCTCTTGCAAAATAAAATCCGTTATGGCAGAGCTTGGACAGATGTGTGATGTGCCGTTGGTTCCCGTGTTGGGTGAAGATAAATCTTCAGCCGGAGCAACTGGCTGCATTGAGGGGCAGCCAGTTGCTCCGGCTGAAGATTTATCTTCACCCAACACGGGAACCAACGGCACATCACACATCTGTCCAAGCTCTGCCATAGATCTGTGTATATTTCTGTGTATATTTCCTTGTGTCCAGACCTGCGCATACACATTGTGTGCAGAGTTATTAGGCAAGTTATATTTTTGAGATTAATTTTATCATTGAGCAACTACTATATTCTATATCTACTATAGACACATAAATATCGATGGTGATTATTTTTGGAAGTGGGATTTTTTAGTTTTGCCTATCTTAGGAGGATATCTGTGTGTGCAGGTAACTATTGCTGTGCAGAATTATTGGACAAATTAATAAAAAACAAATATATACTCATCTCACTTATTTATTTTTGCCAGTCAAATCATTATAACATCTCAAAAGTTACAATTACACATTTCTGAGATTCAAAAACAAAACAAACAAATCAGTGACCAATATAGCCACCTTTCTTTACAAGGACACTCAAAAGCCTGCTATCCATGGATTCTGTCAGTGTTTTGATCTGTTCACCATCAACATCGCGTGCAGCAGCAACCACAGCCTCCCAGACACTGTTCTGAGAGGTGTACTGTTTTCCCTCCTTGTAGATCTCACGTTACATGAGGGACCACAGGTTCTCTATGGGGTTCAGATCAGGTGAATAAGGGGGCCATTATTTTTTCATCTTTTAGACCTTTACTGGCCAGCCATGCTGTGTATTTTGAGGCATGTAATGGAGCATTGTCCTCCATGACAATCATGTTTTTCTTGAAAGATGCAAAGTTCTTCTTGTACCACTGCTTGGAGAAGGTGTCTTCCAGGAACTGGCAGTAGGACTGGGAGTTGAGTTTGACTCCATCCTCAATCCGAAAAGGTCCCACAAGCTAATCTTTGATGATACCAGCCCATACCAGTACCCCACCTCCACCTTGCTGGCACCAGAATCCGAGTGGAGCTTTCTGCCCTTTACTGATCCAGCCACGGGCCCATCCATCTAGCCCTCAAGACTCACTCTCATTTCATCAGACCACAAAACCTTAGAAAAATCTGTCTTGATTCTGGTTCTGGGTCTTTTCTACATAGAACCTCAGTGCTCAGACTGGGCAGTTAGGACCAGGGGTCCTTCTTCACTACCTGAGTTTGGAAAGGGGTGGTAGGAACCTTGGGAACATATCCAGGCCTGGTCTTAAGAGTAACAAAAGTGACACCAGGCTCGAACTTTAAGCAGGTCTCATCTGCGGAGAGTGTCTGCAGATCCCCACCATCTTAATCAAGGCTAACGCGACTTGGAGCACTGTCTATGTTGACAGAAATTAAGCTCTGCTGAGTCAATCTGCTCCAATAAATGACTTTGATGTCCTCTCAGGACAATATAAAAGCCTCAGGAGGGAACTAAGGATGGCCTATAGGGAAACCCTTCTGGTCCTTCTATGGAATCTGACCATTAACTTGTGTCGTCCCAGCATGTTGCCTTCAACCGGAAGGTGATAGGCAGAATCGTGGTAGGCACGAGTTCAACAGGGCAGCTGCACGGGTCTACTTGGCAAGAGTGACACCAGTCGACAAACCGACCCCCCTTGCTGGCATACTCAGCTCAGACAAGACACAGTGTTTTGACCATGTTTGGGCCAATATGGTGCCACCACTAGGACAAAGTAGTGCAAAAAAGGCTGACTGGGGGAAGCGCATATCAAAAATATACAGGTCCTCTAGGGGGACACCGGCACAGAAGAACCAGATGTCCTTCCAAAAACCGAGAAGAAGGCAACAGGGGGTGTCAGAGTTTCACCTTCGATTGGCCTAACCGCATGCTTGCAACAGAACATGAGCCAAGCTGAAGTGGTCTCATATGTAGTAACCCAAGCAGTATAACCACTACTGTGGAAGCCATATCCTACTGGAGCCTCTGGAAGTTTTTCAGAGGGACCACCAATTTTGTTAAGACTCTGCATGCTGCCTTCAGCAAGCTCAGGGCACTCAGATGTTGAACGAGTTAGCTCCATACGCAGAAAAGATATGATCTAATTTTGGGTTCGATTCTTTCTGAGTTGATCCAAAGCCCCAATGTCTGAGGTGACATGTGACACTGTCTCTGTGATAAATCAACTGTGACCGCGACTGGGCCAGTATCAGCTTCCCATATTAACTGTACAAAAGCCGCCTCAATCACCAGAAAGAGACAAGTCAAAGGGGAGGAAGCAGTACTGATACACTCGACCTTCGAGGCCAAATCGAAGAGGTCTGTGCCGAGGGAGTATACTCGCAGGAAGTAAGTATCCTTCAGATCACTTGTAGCGACCCAATCGCTTGTACAGACTAATGGACTGTGCGCCTGGAGACGTCAACCTGAAGAAGGCTCAGAAGATAAGTGTTGAACATATGCCAGCCTCGTTCAAAGTGTGTTTACAGGACAGAACAGTGCACTTCTCTACACAGTCTTATCCCTCAATCACTGCATCGGTATGTTTATACACAAAACAACCGATACAGCTATTTTAGAAATTTGTCAATTCATCGCATCCACAGATTTTAGAGATTTTTTGCGAACATGCTACAAACTATCGACTAGCAAACAAGTGGTCTACAAACAAAAGAGGAGTCTTACTTGTTTTGATGAAAGGCAGGGAAAGACGAAAGTCATTAACTCCAAGCATAGTGTGAACAGCCAGAGCTGGTTGCTGTAAACACCAGACCCCTTGTAATCCACAAAAGGGAATATAATCCAACACCAATGTGAAATCTTTCTCCAGTTGCTTTTGTCTTAGATTGTTGGCTCCAATGAGCAGACAGGAAGAACATCAAAATGGCATAAGCTTTTCGGTGGTGGTGTGATCATGTGGCGTTTTAGCCCAATTCCAAATTCAGTTATTTTAAGGTGAGGCTTGCAAGTACATATTTTTCTTAATAATGAGAGAATTCACTTTGAGCGTAGAAACAAACTGTTTTAATAGAAAAAAATTTGTGCAAATGGTATATTCTTAATAACAAAAAACTACTGATTTACTGGTTAACCATCAGAGGTAAACTTTAAAACATATTATTTTACTTCAATTAATAAGTTATAATATTTACTAAATCAAATAACAAAGTAAATGTAAAAAAATTAGCAAGTGAACATTTTGAATAAAATCTGGGTGTACTGTTACACTCAACGTGACCCCGTGTCCTAATTGAGCTTCACAGCAAGCTAAACTCTCTTCTCTATCAACTCCTCCAAGGAACAGGCAGGTGTTGCATTTGGCAGGATTTAATAGAAAAAAATGTGAAACTGATAAGAGACAAAACACAGAAATGTACTTAGTAAGCAACAAATTCAACAAACGGTTACATAAAAAGCTAATGGTAACTGACGTTAAAGTAAATATAGTTTCACTAAGACTATTGACACATCCTCAATTAGCGCCTTTAAAATGTCACAAACTTATATCAACAATCACGGTACAGTTGCCAACGCTCACATATAACATGAACTTACTCGTATCGCCACTCAAAGAAACGGAAATGTGTGGATGGCTCTATACATAAATGCAAACTCCAGCACCGCCTCTCTGGGAGCTGAGCGTTTTCTTCTATCCACCCACCGCCCGAACAAAATTACAACACAAGGGCACTCAGCACCCTCTAGCAGTCTGGATGATTAATACCGTTTCAGTATTCTGGGTTTTTTTCTTATTTAACATGAATTTGTTTGTCTTTGCTTGTAGGATCTCTATCAAAGACTAACAGACTGTGATGTCCGTTTTTACTTATACGAACTACTAAAGGTAAGTCTTAACAACATCAGGAATCAGCTTTTTGTCAACAAGTGTGTGTGTTATATGCATGTGGTTTGTGCTCATCTAGGCTCTGGACTACTCTCATAGCATGGGCATCATGCATCGGGATGTGAAACCTCACAATGTCATGATAGACCACCAAATGAGAAAGGTTGAGTCAGTTTTCTGGTAAAAAAAAATAACGTTTGATTGTGAAAATGTTCTTAGCTGAGTAATTATTAAGATGTTTTTTTTAGCTGCGGCTTATAGACTGGGGTCTTGCTGAGTTCTACCACCCTGCACAAGAGTACAACGTACGGGTTGCCTCAAGATCATATAAGGGGCCAGAGCTACTAGTTGACTATCAGGTACATTTTAACTTTGAAAACAGCCAATTTTACTGTTAAATCATTTATTTGTAATTATGATTATAGTAGGTTTTTTAAATAAATAAGTTATTCTGAAGATGTTATAAATCTTTTAACCAGTAATTATGGGGAAGCTTGACTTTATTTCCGGAGAAATTACCCAATGTTTGGTCCGCTGTCTGTTGAGCCTCCACTGACTGTAAAATTCATCCAAAATAGAAAAATTACCTTTAGTAGCTTTTTGAAGAGATTTTTCTAAATGCTTGTTTTTTGTTTGTTTGTCTTTTTGCATATAGCTTTTTGCAGTAACCAACTAAAATTGATGTATTTTCTTCTCATGCGTGAAATTTTCATTATTTTTAATTCCCACATCCCTTAAGTGCCACAGATTTATTTCATTTTCCTTTTTGCTTATCTACGTATTACATACATTCATTTATATTTTCTTAATACTGCTTGACAAATAAGCTGTTTATACTCTTCTCTGTGCTATCAAGCTATTTGTCGGCTGCTTCACATCTTGCTTGTTAATGTTTCGTTGGCGTCTTTCTCAACAGGAGACTACAAAACCTGAAACACAAAACTAAATAATTCTATCTACTGAAGAACTTTTTAGTTTTGAAAGCCTCCCAGAAGTAAAGGTTTATTCTTCTGACAGGAGGTGCATTTTATTTTTCCTTAATACTATATTGGGTTTTTTTTCTGGAAAATGATCTGTTGTAGAATTGCACTGAATATGCACAATAGCTAAATGCAGATATGGATCTATAGAGTTCATTAACTTGTTTATAATGGACAATTATGTAGTTGTTTTCCTTAAGTTTCATATTTAAAGTCAATTTTATAGCCAAAACATTAGCCATTTTTCCCTGAAATGCCTTTCAATGACACCTTAAACCTAAAGCAGTATAAGAAGGATAAAAAAATACAAGATCAAGGATGACATGGTAAAACCACATATAAACATAAGTAAAATATAAGAAAAAATATGAAGGACAAGGACTGAACATATTCAAATTATATAATAATAATACACATTATCAGACACCAGAGCCACCCACTTTATCATAGCCAGAAAAGCTTCCCAATTAACATTGTGCATTACCTTAAGATTATACTGAGCCCTGCACCGGTCCGCTATAGAGCCATTTTGCCACATTCACAGTTTGAACCCAAATCATATGTACATTTTCTCACGTGTGTGTAAAATTTGTAGACTTTTCATGCATGCTTAGACCTGTTAATATGGTAATAATTATAAAAAGTAAATTAAAAATCATAACAATCTTAGTAATTACAGTTGTATTTAAAATTAGATGAGACTGACTTATTTATGTTGTAAGAGGTCAATTCCCATAAAAATCAATGTCTGCTAAAAGGCTATTCATTCATTCATTCCTTCACTCACTAGAAGCGCTCTTCTTCTCCCTGCTTCTCTTTCACTCTATCTGGCCCTGTCTACAAGTTCCTGGTTATTTTGTAACTGCACATTTTTAATGTGTGCACTCACAAGTAATCGAACGGCGAGTATCATGTTATATATATCACTATAACCAAGTTCATTTGAAAATGCTGACCAAAGTGATTTTTTGGGGGGAATGCTACAGAGGTGTTTTAGTGTGGACAACATAACGGCGCAATTTCTGGTTCAGACGGAGTTTGGAAGTTATAGGAGCATTTTTTACTGATGCAGCAGCAGCAGCAGCATTCACAGAGCTCCATATGGTTAATGGGGACAGAGAGGGATTTTTGCTGAGCTTCTCTGTGCTAGGAAAGGCAAGGCAAGGCAAGTCAAGTTTATTTGTAAAGCACATTTCGTACACAGGGTATTTCAAAATGCTTTACATTGGAAACAAAGAATAAAAAAGAAAATATGTTTAATAAAATCAAGCATAAAAAGTAACATAAAATCTTCTGAAATATACAGGATTACACAAGCACACAGCATATCTAATACATGCCAAACTGCAACAATATGTTGCTAATATTTCATCCACACTCACCGACCCTGATGCTCAAAAGTACCAGTTTTGAAAAAGAACTGATTGACCCCAAATAAATGAGAAGGTTTTGAATGAAACAGTTGATGGAAAAGAGTGGCGACTGATTTTTTTTTTATAAAAGACGTTCTTCATATCTTTGTTTGCTCTGTTTTTCCCAGCCATTGAGAGGAAGTACAGATGTGCCTCAAAGCTGAAAGAAGCTTTCTAATTGATTATGGTTGAGGAGTTTGCTGTCCTGTACTGGGTAGACTCAATCTTTACAGAGGTTTTTTCTACCTGTGTTTTTTTTTTTTTTTTTTTTTGAAAGAGGTTAAGAAAAACCTGATTAAAAATAACTGGGTACATGCGGGCAGGGTCTCTCTATATCTCAGTCTCTCTCTCTGTCTGACTCTTGAAAAGTAAACATCTGTGAACCGAATTGCTCTCACAATGATTGGAGATTGGAAGATGTTCTTTTCCTGGGAATCCTGGAATCTGAAAGGTCTTTTTAAATGAATGAGAACCATGCAACAAGCACTGTTTTAATTAAATTATTCCTTTCCTATTTTCATTGAAACACTGACTTAAAACAGCATTACGTCCTGATTTTGCCGAGCTCAACTAATTCCCGGCTTACAAATGGAGGAAAATAAATCAGAGCATTGTGTAAAGTCACAAGAAATTGCTTGTTTTTTTTTATTTCAGCCTTCCAGTCTCAGTTGTGTTCAATTCAATTTCACCATCAAATGACTGCCAACGATAACTTAAGCTAAACTTTCAACCTGGGTGATTGTCTGACCCAAGGTGCAACTTCCCTCTCTCTCTGCCTGTGGGCAATAGGAAGTGACTCAACTATAGTACCTTGACAGGCCAGGGGTGAAGTTAGAAGTGAGCAGACTCTCATTCCTTTCAATGTTAAAACATGCCCAACTTTGGAGCTGAAAAATACCTGTTTATACCTTTGGTTCTGCAATGTTTTTTGGATTAGATTTTTAGTTTTGATCTTCATCCACACTCTGAGGGGAATGCATAATTTGTAAATTAGTTTGTTTAGGATTTTTGTTTCAGTCAGATGTCTTCGCTATGCCCATGCCCTGTCTTTGTGGACTCATTTTTGGTTACTGGCAATGTTATGGTGATGGCTGGCTGCACCCTTTTTTTTTATCCTACTCTCGCTTTCATACGAAACATAGTTACGTGAAACAATATTTGCATTACTCTGTGTGGATATCGGAGATCTGGTGAGACAAATGGCAACCAGCAAGGATTTTCAGCCGGATCTAGGAGGCTGAAACCAGATCAGGAAGCAGGTGGAGGGTCTGGGAGAATTCATGACGTCGTGTAGGAAGAAACATGGCAGATCCCCTTCTAAGACTAACCCGTTTAAAAAAAAAAAAAAACACATCCACACAAACACATGTAGACAGCAAACTCCTCAACCATGATCAATCAGAAAGCTTCTTTTAGCAATTGCCCAGTTCGAGGACTGAGGATTTATGTAGAAAGGACCCGGAACCTTAGAAGTTCTGATCAGCTCTTTGTATGCTTTGGAGGACAGCAGACGTTAAGGAAGGCTGCCTCCAAACAGAGGTTGGCCCACTGGCTAGTGGAGGTAATCTCTACCGCATACACAGTGTCTGATGTCCCTTGCCCCCTGCAGTTGAGAGCCCACTCTATCAGGGGTGTCGCTGCCTCCTGGGCGTTGGCAAGGGGGACTTCGATGGCAGAGGTCTGCAAGGCTGCGGGTTGGTCGACACCCAAAACCTTCACCAGGTACTATAACCTAAGCATTGAATCAGGTTATAGTAATAGCTAAGCGGTGGTAGCATTGTCTGAGATGTACGAAGGGGTGTCCAGCTTGGGTTGCACCATTCTTAGTGATACTATTTTTGCCCTGGGAGATAAACTCCAGCTTTTTGGGTCCTCTCGCCCCAACAGGCATAGTAGTGTAAGTGGAGTATTCCTACGTTCTGTCCACATGTGTGCCCTCTATGGGTGACTACCGGCTGAATCTTTTATTACCCCGAGCATAGCAGGGTATTGCATTCCCCCTGAAAGGCTAACTCTCAAACTATTGCTCTAGTTTGTTCCAACTATGCCATCTTACCTCTGAAAGACTTTTCCCCAGTGGTTCAAGGCGTATTTCCGTAGGTCCCTCAATGAAACCTTGCGTGTATTAAACTGCCGGAAGTCCAGCCTTCGAGGTGGGGAGAACGGCTTCTACGCTTCTCACTTCAGCTGTGGGATTGATGTTCCTCCCTCTGGTATGAGTCAGTATGAGAGAAATTGCAGATTCCCCATTAAAAATTAAGTCTATACTTAAGGCCAGGGCGGATGAGGACCCGCTCGGTGCCGGACTACTGATGTGCCCAGCTTGTCTGGTCGTTGGCCGATGCGGAAGGACCTAGGTTGTGGCCTTTTGCAGGGTGTTCCCATAGTCGTCACCGGCATAAGTCATAAATAGATAGGGAACGTAATGGTTACTTTCGTACCCCTCGTTTCCTGAATAGGGAACGGAGACTTATGTCCCCCAGCCACAACTGTAAGGTCGAGAGTAAGTCTGGTTGCCGAGGGGGTGAGTGAGACCGGCTCCATCTTCACAATAAGAAGAGTGTCACGCTTGCGTCCATTTTTTTGCGGGACGCCGTGATAACGTGACCATCAACACTGATTGGCATTTCAAAAACAGTGTGGATTGAGTAGAACTCCTCTATCAGAGCTTTCCATAGTTGTCACCGAGATAAGTTTTCGTTCCCTATTTGGGAAACAGGGGTTACGAAAGTAACCATTACGTTATTATTAACACAAACAATTTCATATCATTAATAATAATTGCATTGAAATGAAATTGTTTGTGAAAATAATTATTATTATTTTGAAATAACTTGAAGTAGGAAATTTAAGTTAAACATTCATGAGCCATAAAGCATGCTAAACCAATGAAAATGCCGATGATCTACCTTGGGCTTGAAACTGCAATTTCTGGTCCGAAGTCTTTTGTCTTAGGCATTGCACCACTGAAACATTCTTCTCAACATTGAAATTTTAGGTACATTATTTTTATATGGTTTAATCTTTTGAGCGAAAACATTAATTTAAAAAGGAATAAATTAAAGTAGGAAAATCAACTTAAGTATTCATGACTTTGGGCCTTGACACACACTAATCCATGAAATACCAAAAGTGGTCTTGCTGGGATATGAACATGCAACCTTTTAGTTTGAAGTCCTGCGTCTTTGGGATGGCGTCACTGTTCGGCATGAAACTAATGTGGCCATAACAAAACAGACTCTGGTTTTCCTGGATTTAAAGACAGAACCTTTTGGTCTGCAGATCAGTGTCATTGGAACTGTCCCACTGACAAACGTGACATCGGAGCAAAGGTTTTAGGTAGATTAGTCTGATGTTTTCAGACTTAGGGTTATGTCTTCTGACCAGAAGGTGGTACTTATGATGTCACAAATAAACTTTGACGTAAATATGTCAGTGTCGTTCAGATATAGCCATTTGATCAAAATGGCGAAGGTGTGTTACGTTTGATGGCAAGCTGTACAAAAACTGTTCGACCGATCAAGTTTCTTTTGATAACTTTGTGTGTGTGTGTGTGTGTGTGCGTGCGTGCGTGCGTTTGTGTGTGTGCATGTGTTTCATCCCGCTGAAGTAAATGCAGGAACACACACACACAACAACAACTTGACCAGCATCTTGTGTGCTGATAACTATGAATCGACTTTGAATAAAACTTCATAAATGTAGTAAAGTTTATGGTTTGTCCAAATTAATCTGTTGATCATTCTATAGGCATCTTCATGTACAGGTCCTTCAAAAAAAAATTGCATATTGTGATAAAGTTCATTATTTCCTGTAATGTACTGATAAACATTAGACTTTCATATATTTCAGATTCATTACACACAACTGAAGTAGTTCAAGCCTTTTATTGTTTTAATATTAATGATTTTGGCATACAGCTCATAAAACCCAAAATTACATTCTCAACAAATTAGCATATCATGAAAAGGTTCTCTAAACAAGCTATTAATCTAATCATCTGAATCAACTAATTAACTCTAAACACC
Organism: Danionella dracula; assembly: GCA_900490495.1. Taxonomy (NCBI): domain Eukaryota; kingdom Metazoa; phylum Chordata; class Actinopteri; order Cypriniformes; family Danionidae; genus Danionella; species Danionella dracula. The sequence goes on from UELW01000278.1 coordinate 587,652, forward strand.
TGCAAAAGATTCCTGAGGCTTTTAGAAACTCCCAGCCTGGGTCATCACTCAAAAGCACAATCATGGGTAAGAGTGCTGATCTGACTGCTATCCAGAAAGCCATCACTGACACCCTCAAGCAAGAGGGTAAGACACAGAAAGAAATTTCTGAACGAATAGGCTGTTCCCAGAGTGCTGTATCAACGCTCCTCAGTGGGAAGTCTGTGGGAAGGAAAAACTATTGCAGAAAACGCTGCACAACGACAAGAGGTGACCGAACCCTGAGGAAGATTGTGGAGAAGGACCGATTCCAGACATCGTACAGGCGTGTGCAGGAAATGGGCTACAGGTGCCGCATTCCCCAGGTCAAGCCACTTTTGAACCAGAAACAGCGGCAGAAGCACCTGACCTGTGCTACAGAGAAGCAGCTTTGGTCCAAAGTACTTTTTTCAAATGAAAGCGAAATTTACATGTCATTCGGAAATCAAGGTGCCAGAGTCTGAAAGAAGACTGGGGAGAGAGAAATGCCTGAAGTCCAGTGTCAAGTACCCACAGTCAGTGAAGGTCTGGGGTGCCATGTCAGCTGCTGGTGTTGGCCCACTGTGTTTTATCAAGGGCAGGGTCAATGCCGCAAGCTATCAGGAGATTTTGGAGCACTTAATGCTTCCATCTGCTGAAAAGCTTTATGGAGATGAAGATTTCATTTTTTTAGCACTACCTGGCACCTGCTCACAGTGCCAAAACCACTGGTGAATGGTTTAGTAACCATGGTATTACTGTGCTCAACTCTCCTGACCTGAACCCCAGAGAGAATTTGTGGGATATTGTGAAGAGAAAGTTGAGAGACGCAAGACCCAACACTCTGGAAGAGCTTAAGGCCGCTATCGTAGAATCCTGGCCCTCCAGAACACCTCAGCAGTGCCACAGGCTGATTGTCTCCATGCCACTTCGCATTGAAGCTGTCATTTCTGCAAAAGGATTCCCAACCAAATATTGAGTGCATAACTGAACATAATTATTTGAAGGTTGACTTTTTTTATATTAAAAACACTTTTCTTTTATTGGTTGGATGAAATATGCAAATTGTTCAAGATTTTTTTTGGTTTTTATGAGCTGCATGCCAAACTCATGCCAAACATTAAAACAAGAAAAGGCTTGAACTACTTTAGTTTTGTGTAATGATTCTGAAATATATAAAAGTCTAATGTTTATCAGTACTTTACAGAAAATAATGAACTTTATCACAATATGTTAATTTTTTGAGAAGGACCTGTAGGTGTTTTATTGATTGTGCATGTGCTATTGTTCTTAGAAAAATCTCTAGTAATTGAATGGATGTTTTATTTAGAGGTACTGGCAGAAATTTCACCAAAGTGGATTAATCAATGAGAGGACACAATCATCATTCTTTTGGCTTCATTCTTTTTGTCAAATGTAAATGAAACTTGGTTTACAAATTTTAGGATACCAAGATAGGCAAATTTGTAATATGAACTGTGTTTTCAAGCTTAACAGAAATAATTTTTTTTTCTCAAACTTTTCTGTAAAAATGGGCTATTTTGCTTATTCTATATCTTCACATTTCCCCCAGATTTTGTCTAAACATTTACATCAGTGTCTTAAGCAATATGCCATGTTAAAGTACAAAGCTTCTTTAGTTATACGGAAAGGTGTGGTTGCGGCCACCTGCGAATGTCAAATTTCTTGTTTGAAAAATTAAGTTGTTATAGCTCAGGCATATAATGTCCGATCTGTCCAAGACTTACCATATTTTCATGAAAGTCTAAGTCTGAACATGTTCATATTATACACATAATAGCACCAGCCATAGCACCTCCTAATTATTTTTTTACATTTCTAAAAAGTTCTAGAATAGTGAGTAATCATATTTCCAGTGTTGATTTTATGGGCTGTGAGATGAAACATTTCAGACTACTGTGACGTGCTCAGGACATTATCCATTCAAAGGTATGCTTATGAATGGGGAGCAATGGCATCTCCATTTCCAAAATCTGGAAGAAGTTGTTTGATCATGTGAGGTGAAAATAGGTCTATCAACTTTTAAACAGAGACTCGCAAATGGGGAAACTAGTTTTAAAGAGTTAATAAGTCTTACATTTGTCACTTTAATTAACCCTTTGTTTGCTCTTGCAATTATTAGACGTCAAATCTAATCTCTGAGATGATTTGCAGATGTATGATTACAGTCTGGACATGTGGAGCTTGGGTTGCATGTTAGCCAGCATGATGTTCCAGAAAGAACCATTCTTCCATGGCCAAGACAACTATGACCAGGTACGACTGGTAATTATTCCTTTAGAAAACTGTGTTTGAAATCTTAAATCATGTGAGTAAAACTCTGATCATGGAGGGCCTCAGATCGGCAAAATTTGTTCCAACCATGCCTCAACACACAGGCTGTTGACTTTTAACCACTGCAGAATGCTTTAGTTAGTGCATTTTTTTAAGTTCTACAGAATTGTGGCACTGCTGTAACAGAATTTGACTTGTACCTGTTGCTAACCAGATGAATCTTTGCTGCAGTTGGTCAGAATCGCCAAGGTTCTTGGAACAGAAGATCTTCTCAGCTATCTGAACAAGTACCACATTGAGCTAGACACACGTTTCAAAGACCTGCTTGGCCAGTGAGTCTGTTAACATCTTGTTCTTTTATTTCTGTGGTAAAACTATGACTGTACAATACAATGGAGTATAGTTGACCTTATGCTTAGTTACTGAAAAAATATTTTGGGGATAGATTTGGGAGTCAGCAATCAGCATCTTAGCTGCGTGTTAGCTCAGATTAATTGAAAACTTCCTGCAAAGCATGAAACGTGAAAAAAGCTAAAATGCAGAAATAAACCCCAGGGTGACCGCTGAGCACTTTTCTTTGCCTGTAATAAGCCCGGTATTATATTGCAGTAATGATATATTTGGTTTTATAAGCATCTGCAGAGAAAATAGTTTTCCATTGAACTCAATATATTTTATTTTTAAGAGAATTTAGTTTTAAAGAAACAGAAGAACACTTTTCAAATTTAAACATGAACATGCCAGGTTTAATCACTTGAAGAATACATGCTATGAAAATAAAATCTGCATTAACCGCAATCACACAGCCTGTTTGAGCCTGCTCCTCAAATTCTAACAAAGAATGAAATACATTCTACAGTTGTTGTTGTTGTTGTTGTTTTTTTTTCCCCATAGTTTGACTGAAATCCTTTAGTTATACACTAGAATCTACAGCTACAAAGTTGTTCTATTCTAATTATCCTTATATCCTTTCCTCTAAGATCAGATTTGCTAAAATGCATTGTTGTGTCTGTAAATGTGTGGAAAAGGTAGCTTCTGCAAAGAGCAAAGCCCAAAAACATTACTGCTTAAGACTCTAAATCTGACAATAAATTCAACTCGTTCAACCCTGCTTTCCTCCTGGTCCTGCTACAAACTATTTTGACAAAGTGTCGAAATGTTTTATTTATTTATATAAAGACGTCAATAGCTTCTATAATACATAAACAGTCACCACATTTTGTTCATTGAAGTGATTTTCAGTGTAATCATGTCAAAGATCATTTTGCTCCTGTGTTAATAATACCTGCAAGATATATCGGTGTCAGGAGGTTTCACCCTTAAGAATCGTTTTGGGTAGCATTCAATTGCTCCTGTGTTCACACTGCATGGCTTCGTTCCATTTCTCTCCCTTGGCCCTAACCCTTAGCAACCAGCCCTTCTCTTTTGCTTTGACAAAGAGTTTTACGGGGAAGAAGTCTGACACCACAGTGAAGTGGCGGAAAAAAAAAACCTATAGAGAAAAACATATTTCATAAACAAGTCTTCCGTGCAACGTTAATGTTGGTAGTCTACAATTCTGCATTACTTGTTTAAAAATAAATATTTAGAAATAGTTATTGGATTTATTGTTTTTTATTAGCTTTTTCTGTCACATATAAGATACTTATGACATGAAATCTAACATAAATCACTGTTTTGTTTCATTTTTTCAAACTTTAAAACTAACAATAATAGCATGATTAACAAAATTGTACATCTCATTAGGGCTGAAGCGATTCCTTTCGTTACTCAAATAACAAAAAATGATTGAGGAAAACTCCTCTGCCTTGAAGCCTCTAATAATTCCTTGTATATCGTTGTTTGAGTGAATACTGTATTCTGATTGGCTGGCAGGTGTTAATCCAGGTTGGTTTGTTCACCATATGTATTCTCGCATGGCGTTAGTAACCGCACTAACAAACATTAGCTGTTCACGAATTGGAAGCACTAGATCACAGTTAAGTAATTGCTCACAGATTTGCTCAACTTGGATTCTTTTAGCGAGCATTTTATTTCGTTTTTTGCTTTTGTTATTTTTTTATACCAAACATCGTTTGTGGAGCGATGAAATACAATTGCCAAGAAAGATGTTGATGGCTTCTTCATTCTGAAAATGCAGAGCACAGAGTGATTGTTACAGGCACGTTTCTTGTATATTTTAACATTAAAAGAAAATCATGATCATTTAAACAAGTTAAATTCGTTTTTAATTAATTAGACCTTTAAAGTGTGGTTGCAATACAAATATTATTTGTTTGATTGGTTAATTGATTAGCTGTTAGATATTCAGTGGAAAAGTTTTTAATGCTTTTGACATAAATCTCAAAAAGGAAAATTAGATATAAATAGAGGGGGGGGGGGGTTTATATAAAAATTGTTACATGTTTGTTGTAGAATAAAAAAAAACAGTTGAGAATATTAAAACATTTTTTAACGTTATAATAAAAGTGGGTTAATGCCAATTTCAGTATTATTAGTTGAAAATTTACTAAAACGACAATAACATGCTGCTTTAATGTTTTTAATCAATAGAAGATGAATCAATAAAATATCAACCTGAAAAAGGACCGCTTTTATCTATTTTTTATGCAATATGCTCTCTTTTTTAAGCAATTCATGACTGAGTTATTGGATAAATTTGCTTTTAATGCTCTTAATGCTCAAGATTTTATTTTAAAATGCAAACTTTGACTCCCTTTGTAGGCAGAGCCGCAAACGCTGGGAGAACTTTGTTCAGCCAGAGAATCAGCACCTGGTGAGCCCTGAAGCTTTGGATCTGCTAGATAAACTTCTGCGTTATGATCATCAGCAGAGACTGACCGCACAGGAGGCCATGGAGCACCCCTATTTCTGTGAGACCTTCATGGCCTTTGGCATTTCCATTATTCTTTAAAAAAAAAGTTAATTTAGGAACTCTCTTTATTCACAGGGCCTTTGTTTACAGCGTACTTAAACACAGCATGATATATTGATGTCCAAGTATGTTCTTTTGAGAGAAACAGAGTTTTGAACAAAATTCTTTAAAGTTATTTATGCCATGGTCAGTCTGAATACTCAATTACCATTGGTTGGCAGGTTTTGTATAATTCACAATATATGCACACAAAGTTCTAGTCGGTTAAATCACTCTAGATATCCTTACACGACTTTAGGAACCATGGATCAGTCCATTCGTGCCTGGATTGTTTTAGCGACTGTATTATTTGAGTTGTATGGTCTTTTGTCTTTTTTCTTTTTTTACACCAATCATCGTTAGAGGAGCTCTACTGGACTAAAAACCAAGAAACGCAGTTGATTCAGCTGCCAGCGTTAGCCACAAAGAACTGGTGACTGGTAACAATAGCATAAATTGATGTAATGTTACTGTCCATTTTTTTGTGTTATTTCAAATTAAAATGGAAACAAAGAGCTTTGATGGTGATCTGTTTTAAAGTGTTTACACTAGCTTCATCGTGACATATTTCTCTCACTTCCCCCTCAACGTGAGCTCATCTAGCTCAGTGTATGGTTACATTTGGTTGAGTTAGGTAAATTGTTGAAGATAACCGTTTCTAGTGACTATATCCACTATATACTCTCCGAGCATGATGTTCATCTGAATTTATAAGTGGAGCCTATTATGGAAAGAAAACTGCGCTGCGGGGGGGCAGCGCATTATTCTCATGTTAAAGTAAGTTTCACACTGTATGAAGCTAGTGAGCACTGTAGACAGTTAAGCTGAAGCTAAATAAAATATCTCTCTGATAAAAACAAAACAATCAGGGCAGCATTTAGTTAGAAGCTGGATTCAGCCTTTCCATATTTAAAACCAGATTGATTGAAAAACCTTCATTTTCCACTCGTTTATTGCAGCATAGATTTTAATAATAGTCTTGGCAAAGACTTTGGCATTAACAGCATATACAAATGCTGACTATGTATGTTGTGTGCTTAAAAATTATTAATCCATGCTCACTCGTTGTATATGCCTTACTTAACTGTTCAATTAAAATAATGTCTTAAGGTATTTAAGCATCAACTGTTTTCATTTTTTATTTATATGTTTATAAACTAATAAGAATTTTATTTTTAAATTCAATAAAGAACCGGAGTGCCTGCTGAACTCATTCTTCTTACAATCATACTATTAGCAATAAGCCATCTCTTAAAGCTGTGTATTAAAAGCACAATTATTTAAGTTATTATTTGACAGGACCTTAGCACACCTTTACTTTTTTGCTTGACCCTGTTGCTGTTCCATGTTCTTTCTCCTCCCCTTAAAATATGTGTCCCTCTACCCTTTCTTTCTTCCTGCACACTTCCTCTGATAAATGAACTAGTCTGCTTAGCTTTAGCTAACATTGCGACAATATAAATACACAATGTCTCGCTTTAGATCATGACAATAAATCAGAACGATAGGGGTTTCAACAGGAGTACAATATAAAACAACAAGAAAACTGATACCAGAAACACAAGCCGTCACCATATTAAATTGATTGCTAAAAAAACGACAACTTACCAGAATCAACAACCTCCTAGGCCTCTTTATTCAATGCAGGGTTCTTATTGTTTCTACGTAGATAATAATACAACGTCGAGTCATGTAGTTCTGGGGTCAAAAAGGAGTGCACAGACCCTCTCCTGAACACCAGATGGTGCTGTTAAGGAAGAATCTGAGTTGTTTTTTAAGACTTGTGAGGATTTGGGGGAAGCTAGTGGGATTTCTACAGACTTTTTCTGCTGGGGATCTCATGGAAAAATGAAATATTTTGGATTGTGTTTTTCAACATGTTGGCAATGTTCAGCTTAAGTACACAAATAATCACTCCTGCTAAGTTTAATATTTTTATGTTAATATAATGCTTTGTCTGCAAGTTTAACTGTATTCAGTCTCTAAGTATCCTGTTATTGAAAATGCACTGTTACAGAGTCCACAGATTGACACATTGACGGTCTTGCAACAGTCTTCTTGCATAACTAAACCCTGTTTCAGTTACTATGTTCAGCCAACCTTCAAAAGTGCCCCAAATCAGATTCCTTTGCAAATATAAGATGCATCAGATACTTTTGGTTTTCTGCTGATCAGGGACATTGGCTATTTAAAAAACAAACAAAAAAAGCAAGATTTTTTTTTAAATGTCACACTATAAAGTATTTTCTTAAAACAACAGTCTTTTTCTTAAAAGAAATCTTTCACCAGTTAAACCCAGACCTTTCTGTTCTCCAGATCCTGTGCTGAAGGGACAGCCTCTCCCAAACTCAGAGGGCACTGCGGCAATAAGCAGCTCGACTGCAACATGATGGGCTTAAAGCAGGTACACATCAGACCGGTCACCCTTAAGTTTTTCTGAAAGCTTTTTTTATACCATTATTTTTCCATCTTCCAGGAGAAACTTTTTACCTCAACATGTCGTGTAGAGACATGCTACCTTTCAGGTGTGAAGCTTCAGTCTCATGGAGCGAGAAGTTATCAAACAAGACTTTGTACAGAATGAAAACAAATGGGCTGCTGTCCCTCTCTATGAATTGTGTATTAGTTCTGCTTGCCATCGTTTATCTTGGTACCAAACTGGTGTTTCCTCCCCTTTTGATTTGGTCTTTTCCATTTCAGGTTTGGGTCAACACTGAATTAAGCTGTGATATTAAGACAGAGAAAGGTTGCTTGCTCTTTCTCTCATGAAACTCAGGCTGCAAATGACTGACTGATGTGGTTGCTGGCTCTGATTGAGTTAAAATTCAAATCAAAACAAAGTTTATTTATAAGCGATACTGGAAGATTGTGATGGATGACTTGCCCTGCTGATGTAAGCTCAAATTATCACACTAAAGTATTGTCAGGTATAGAGGCTTTATTTCATTGTATTGAAAATGTGTGAAATAAAAAAAAAACATTTAGCTCGTCTTCTTTACTGTTTTCAATTCCTGCTCATTTGTAAACATTTTCACTTTTTTAAGGTCAGTGCTCTTCCCACGTGTTAACAGCTTAAACTGTTTTATGAGTTGGGGGGTGTGATAAAGCTGTAATCCTCTGTAATCTACAGGACTACACACTTAACATGTTTAATAACATGTTTATTCACAAATCAGATGTGCCAAACTGACACAATAAGGGACACAATATTGCTGATGCTCATCGTTGCTTACTTCACACAGATCTGTTAGAACCTCAATTAAATGGCATAGTTTGTAGAGTAAAATTCTTTGTTGGGAAAGAATGGTGGGAAATTGTTAGTTATATTATGGACATCATTAATTTTGTGTGACCTGTTTTCTATTGCATTGAGGGGAAGAAACTGTGATAAAATTGAAACTAGTTTAGAAGCCTTAAGGATTATTATACTATAAAATATGCTTTACACCGTTTTAGGAGTGCTTTATTTTGGACATCAGTTGTTTTTTAAAATAATCATTGTTTTGTTTCAGTATAAGTTGTCCTGATAATGACACATTAACATTACAAATTTCCAAAGTACTCCAAATCAACTCTTTCCAGAAACTCTGCGGGATTGGCTTTCGCACATGATCATGACGGCAACAGATTTCCTCCATTAAAAGCCCACACACCGGTTTTCTTGTGTGTGCGTGTGTGTGTAATTTTAAAGCCAATTTACATATACTTTCACACTCTATGTCAGAACAGACGTATGTATGAGAACATGTCGTGAAATACAGAGGAGTGGGCAGAAAAGAAGATTATTTAGTTTAGTTTTTTAATTATAATTCCAGTGCTTTTTCTATACATTTTGTAGTAATGTCCTTCTTCAAATAAAGTATGTATAGCAAAATATTCAGGTGAAATGTTGGCATAATGTTACGTCATCGTTTTAATGACGGACAATTACACGCATTCGCTGATCAAAAACTTGCAGTGTAGCTGCATTTGAGTTTAACACAAAGTAACCGACTAATCCTTATCAGCTAGGTAAAATATGCTATAAGAAATTTTTATTTTGAGTTTATGCCTGAAGAACGTGCTGATGCAAGTAAACTCATTGATGTAGTTTATTAACATTTAATCATATCTGTTAAAAAGGCAGTGAATAAACTTTGTCTCATAATTGTTGAGTATTCATTCTAGCATGGCTGGTCTGTGAGCCGATCAGAGTTTGGGGGTTTGACCTGTATTATCGTCAACATTTAGTTCGTCCCAAACGTTTTGGTTCTGGTTTAGTTCAACAATGTACAACATAGCAACTCACCCATATATACTAAAGAGTCATAGCATTTATTTCAATAATGGGCATTAACAGTCGGCTGTAATTTGTGCAGCTTACAGACAAAATGTGTGATTTATGTCATGGTCGTTATTGTTCTCATACTTTTCATTGTATTTCGTTTTTGCTCTCTGTAGAAAACCACACACATGAATAAAACTACATATCTACAACCAAGATTTACATCATAATAAACATCTATGAAGAATGAAGTTTGAGGCTCTGGAATCATTCTTTTAGACTGCATCAGGTTTTCTGTCTTTGATTAGGCAATTCTGAGTGGGTGTTCTGATCAGCATTTTATTTATTTTTATCAGTTATTTACAGTTTACGTGGGAATCTTGTCCACATTTCTTCAATATCAGAATTTCTTTATTGTCACTGTACAGAAGTACAGACAGTGAGAGTGAAGCTGTCACCAGTATCAGGGCGATTACTGTATGAGGAAAAAACAAGTAAGCAGTAGAGTAAATTACACAATGATAAATATAAAAATGTTTACAAATTATAAATATATAGCCACATAACACATTTGAGGTAGTGCAGATGGTGGATCAGTGTATATTTGAATTTAGATGTTTAGAATGAACAAAGCCAAGGTCATAAACATCTTCAAACACATGGCTCACAGAAGCGTGTTATTGGTTTTGGTGTAATTAGTTTTAGAAGAGTCCCATCCATCCATTGCTGGGAAACATACACACTTATTCACACTCAAACACTATGGACAATTGTTTTTACCCAATTCACTTATCCCGCATGTCTTTGAACTTGTGAGGGAAACCGGAGTAAACCCACGCGATCACGGGGAGAACATGCAAACTCCACACAGAAATGCTAACTGACCCAGCCGAGGCTCGAACCAGCGACCTTCTTGCTGTGAGACGACCGTACTACCCACTGAGCCACCATGACGCCTTTGAAGAGACTCTTTATATGTAAATATTATCTATTTAAAAATTATTAAATTAAAAAAATAATGTGCCTAAGCTTTTAATGCAATATTTTCTTACAGTATTAACAATCTTTAAGATAAAGAGCTGTTCAGGTAAACAGGTTGAAGTTTTATGGATTAGGACCAAATTAATGAATTAAACAATTGTTAAGTGAAGCCCCTCAATTGCCATAATCACCTCACAGAGAATACTTAAAATCTGCCTGTTGCTGCAGTTCTTGATGTCTGTTACTTTAGGTTTACAGGAGAAAAAACCCTCACAAAACAACTGGCTAAACAGATGTTCCCCAGGTATCAGACTCTATAGGTCACATTATCCATGGTGAACTCATGAGAAGGCATGGTCTTCTGTTTTTGCCTGAATTGTGTTGCCTGTAAATTCTGTCTCCAAAGACTCACAAATAGTTTTCAACAATTGAGTGATTGCCTTCATTGAAGATCCTGATGACACACACACACACGCGCGCACACACACACCACACACAAGAAAACCGGTGTGTGTGCTTTTAATGGAGGAAATCCGTTGCCGTCATGATCATGTATGAAAGCCAATCCCGCAGAGTTTCTGGAAAGAGTTGATTTGGAGTACTTTGGAAATTTGTAATGTTTATGTGTCATAATCAGGACAACTTATGCTGAAACAAAACAATGATGTGAAGATCCTGATTGTCCTTCTTCAATGGTTTACCACTATGAAACTATTTTTTTAGTTGAAAATTGCTTTCCACCACGGATCCTGTGTTATGATAAAGAACCTAGAATGAGTTTAAAACTAAAGTATTGAAAAAGTAGGGAGTAGGTACTTATTTATTTGTATTTATTTATTTATTTTACTGTTCTTATAGAAAGTTGAACCGACAGTAAACAGAAAATAAGTTTTGGGGTCGATGATGGTCTTGTGATATGAAACATTGTAGGCCACGATAACATTGTGTCAGATGAACAAGGTCATGGTAGTTTATGCATCTGACAGTGTTGTATAATTGAAAATAAACCTCTCTTTTGTAAAAATGACCCCGGAGGTAGGTTTGCAGAACAACATTATGACAGTGCTGCTCATTTAAACAAACACTGAGAATAGCAGGGCGTTATACTGCCCTCCACAGGAAGAGACGCATCTCTGCTCGGAAACTCCGCCTTCTCCACTCAGTCTCCTTCTAGGCAGGTAAGAGCTAAAACATTCATTCAGCATAATACATGAACAATAACTATAATACTCATCAAAACTAATACCAAATATAATGATTAAACGTTTCTATCACTCTTTGTCATATGAGAAAAACTATTAAAGCAAAATGTTATTCTTTACAAAAATAAATAAAAATGAGGAAGCTATACAATGAGATTATAAAAATAAGCAGATATGTGAGGTAAATATAAATTAGATTTAGATGGTATGAAAAATATAATAAGCAATGTTACTCTAATATTGTCACTCAATGCTTTTAACAATAGCTTCATTACTTACCTCATCCTAATCTTTTTCTATACGATATAAACCCCATCATAAAACATACATAGATCTAACTAAACATTCTACCATTAAGAAAACACACACATAGTTGTATACTGTTTTATATACAAACCGGATTCCAAAAAAGTTGGGCCACTATAAATCATGAATAAAAACTGAATGTAATGATGTGGAGGTACCAACTTCTAATATTTTATTCCGAATAGAACATAAACCACAGAACAAAAGTTGAAACTGAGAAAATGTACAATTTAATGGGAAAAATATGTTTATTCAGAATTTCAAAACCTAAGTGAGAGAATTCTGTAACCGCTAGACTTTTAACCTTTCTCATTTCAAGGTTAAAAATCTATAGAACATGAGATGCATTTTAGTACAGATTTAAAAGAAAAAACCCGACGTTATTATGAAACAATCTTAGATGACGTCGATATTAGAGAAAGTTTAACACAATTTTAAAAAGTGAAATCATTAAACGTCTGTCAGAAATGACGAATAAACACCAACATTTTTTTTTTTTTTTTACATCTTCCTATGCCAATCTTTCATTACACATCAAATGTCAAATGTCTTACAAAGTAAGGGAGTAAACAAAGAGGTTATTTTAGATAAGAGAGGGGAATTTTGTTTTTAAACAATGCACTCTAACTTAAAAGGAAAATGAAACATGTTGATTTGGGGATTACTGAACTAAATCAAACCAGAGTTTGATTTTACCAACTCAAGATCTTCTTTCTTCTTCTTCTTTCGGCTGTTCCCAGTTTAGGGGTCGCCACAGCAAATCATCTGTTTCCACCTAACTCTGGCCTCAGTATCCTCTACTCTTGCACCAATTACCTTCATGTCCTCCTTCAGCACACTCATATAACTTGTCTTTGGCCTTCCTCTCGCCCTCTTGCCTGGCAGCTCCATCTCCAACATCCTTCTACCAATATAACTACTATCCCTTCTCTGCACATGTCCAAACCATCTCTATCTGGCTTCTCTGACTTTGTCTCCAAAACAACCAACCTGAGCTGTTCCTCTGATGTGCTCGTTCCTAATCTTGTCCATCCTTGTCACTCCTAAACTGAACCTCAACATCCTCATCTCTGCTACTTCCATCTCTGCCTCCTGTCTCTTCCTCACTGCTACAGTCTCTAACCCATACATCATAGCTGGTCTCACTACTGTTCTGTACACCTTTCCTTTGATTCTTGCTGACACTCTTCTGTCACACAACACCCCTGACACTTTTCTGCACCCACTCCAACCTGCCTGCACTCGCCTCTTCACCTCTTTTCCACACTCCCCGTCGCACTGGACTGTTGACCCCAAATACCTAAACTCTCTACTCTCACTACAGATTACAATGTCATCTGCAAACATCATTGTCCATGGAGATACCTGTCTGACCTCATCTGTCAACCTGTCCATCACCATAGCAAACAAGAAGGGATAACTCTCAAGATAAATTCTGAATAAGAACTAACTTATTTGTTTTGTTTGTTTTGAATGAGATCCTGGTCAATTCTGAGCTCGAAGCATGATGATGACCATCTGAGAGTGGAGATGATGGAGTTCTTCAAGCACCTGGAATCATCATGGCCGTGTTCAGATCTCCCTATGGACTGCACAGACAACTTCCAGTCTTGTCCATGTTTGCAAACATCATAAGCATGCGAACGGATCATCTGATACGAGTACCCTTCTATTTTTCTCTCCACCCACACAAACACATCCTTCCCAAAGACTTTTCTTCCTCCAACATGGTGGTGTACCCAAGGAAGGGGTGGAGCAGACTGTGACATTGGGATGACGTAGCTTGCGCTGGTTACAGAGAATGTTTTTCACACACATTCCTGTAAGTCCATTAGGAGTTTCTGGCCTGGAATGAGCAGCTTGAGGGAAAAGGAGGAAGGATGCATCATGCGAGGAGGTGTGGAAGAGAGAAGGGGAAACGGAGAGGAGAGGGGTCAGATCTGAGGCAAAGACATCATCAAAGACCTTCATCAATCATCTCCTGATCTCTCTCAGAATGGTTCAGAATCATGAAGGCTTCGGAGTTGGGAAGTGAAAATGGCTACAAGATTAGGTTTTTTATACTAACAAACTAACAAGTTTGAAATGGGTTTGGAATCATTAGGATTACTGAAACCTGTAAAACTCTGCTGAGCATATGAATTTATCAAACTTAAACCAAGAGTGAAGTTAAAAGTGAAATTTTAGGCTGATTTGGGTGCAAACAGATAGGATTTATTTTATGAACTTCAGCGAGAAGTTGAGTGACTGGTTTCTGACGTCCAGAGGGATTGTGGGAATTTAAAAGAAATAAATTCTAAATTGTATTTACTTTAGACTAAAAAAAACTAAATTCCTTTGAAAGAAAATTAAATCAACTGATATTGAATTTAGAAGACAATATAACATAACCATGTTTACATTTTTAATTCCTAAGTAAATAGGGTTGTCATCTAATCATATTGGGTGTAGATTGATGTCATCTAGACCAATGTAATGAGTTCTACCAGAATTGCAGAGTTTTGGAATACTCTCTCATTATAATGCAAGTCTATGTGTGATAATTGATATTAAGATGGGCTGACAGGAACCAAACCACTCTTGTTTATGAAGAGAAGTTGAACTACTAATAGACTAAAATGACTAATGTGAAGTCTGAAGACTTCTGTTGTTTATGACATCCCTATATTGATGGTGATGATTTCTTGGGGAAATGAACAACTACAGAGAATTTTTTTAAACGAGAACAAATGGTGTGAAATGACTTGGGGGTTATATGAATGAGGATTATCAACAATGAGAGTTTTTTTTTTCTCAATAATTAAAAGGAAAAATCATTAGAATTTTGAAACCCAACCACAATCTTTCAATGTTAGAAGAATCTTTTTAATAAGCTTCATTGACTAAACATTGAAAAATTCACGATATTTACTAGGATTTCTGATTAGTCACAGTGGTATTGGTAACAAAGGAGCACGTAGTATGCCATTGTGTTTATGTGAATGTTTATTCAATGAGAGATCTTGAATGGATACCTGACTTAAGACTGAATAATAAGCAATGAAGAACAAGTGTTGCTTGTGGACGGACTGAAACTTGACAGTCTTGTGAAGATGCTAATTGAGAATAGAAACTAATGTGAACTTGACAATGAGTACAAATGATGAATGTCTACTAAATGAAGTGTTTCTAAACTAACCCATGTACATTGCTTTCACAGGGAATTATTTTTTAAAAGCATTTTTGAATGGAAAATCTGGCCATTGAGTTTTTTCTTTTTTATCTTTTTGGCAGTGTGTCGTCGAGGAATACTGTTTTTGTTTTATATTCTTTGTTATTCGAAGATGAATCCTACGACTTTACACATCAGGTGTCGAGATTGTCTCGAATCTTCTTCTTTTAGGAATGATGGGTTTAAAGATAGTTTAGAATAGTTTAGTTAGGGGTGGGTTGAGTTCTGTTGCAGAACAAACCTAATAATTTGAAGAAGAAAAATTTAAAATGAGGTATCATGAATCTTGACAAGAAGAGAAATTCTGTTTTACTATGGAAGAGAAACATGGATCATGATGTCTTATGAAGTTATGGATAAGCTGCAAACAGTAACTTATCCGTTAACAATTAGACTCCATAATGAACAAAATTTATGGAACGAGGAGAAGAAAATGTTTTAAGGGCTGAGATCTGTGGTAATTTGATTGCAGATTAGAGAAAGCATGTCAAAAAGGTGGTATTTTAATGACAAAGTGACGCTGATAAACATTTCACTGACAATTAAGTTTGTTTTTATTACAGACAGTGGAAGCAGTGTGCATTAAATTAATACCTGATTTGTATTGTGATTGTTTAATGATGATGTTCAGGTAACATGGACATGGAGGAGATTGTGCATCAAATGTTTATCTTGAATGTGAGATTGAATGTTAATGAATGTTGTTACTTGTTGTGGTTGTTTTTCTTTGTGTCTGATATTTTTTCAGATTGGAGGAGAAAATGAAGATCCAGGAGTGAGGTCGTATTTGAGTTTAAACTACTATCATAAATATGATATTAACACTGTTTTATGTCATTTTGTTTCTTTGGGTTTTTTTAAATATTTTTTGTTTATTTTTATGTTTTGTGTGGGTGACTAATACTGAGCTTCAGGTTTGGATTTGCGCTCATACTGTTTGTTCTCGTAGAAAGTTGAATGATGAGAAAGCTGATGCTGGAACTGACCGAGTGTGGCAGTCTGAGAGCAGTGAAGGCATCATAGAGGAGAACCTGAACGTCTATTCACTGGAAAGAGTCAAGTTCAACGTCTCCTAACGACGTGGAGGTCGATTGCGCTGATGAGGAGGTCCGCTTGCAACCTTGCGGGCAACTACAGGAGAGCTCTGAAACCAGGCTGAAGGAAGGCTTGGGGAAAGATCTAGGAGCTTTGTGTTTCTGTGCTATGGTGAGAAGGCAATGAGGAGTGTTCTGGAAAGTTCTGATGAGCGAAGGAGCAGACGCATCAGATTCATGTGAACCATGTGGTCCAGTCAGTCCCTCCCCCAGTGTCAAATAATTTTAAAGATCTAGCAAAAAATCCCAACTAAATCATTAGTGATTCTGATATATTGAAGTGGTAGTTTTAAAGACTACAAATTTACCAGAGGTTGACATTGGATATTTTTTTACAGCAAAAGGGGGGAGTATGTATTGATTGTTGCTGTTTCAATATCAAATGAGTATAAAAGGAGAATTCTCTAGTTAAAAATGTTATATTTAATAAACCTATACATATAAATGAGATGACTAAAGTTTATGATTTGGTATCATGGAATTTAGACCTGTGTTGAAGGTTAGGACTACTGTTTAATACTAAATTATCGGAATTCAAAATCATCATCCATCATAATCTGGAGGATCTTCACATGATTGCCTTGTCTTGTGCAAATGCATTACAAAACTTGTTGCAAAGGGCAAATTCACTCCATTTACCAAAAGGAACATACCGTGTGTAAAAAAGAGTAAATTGCTCAGATATGTTATTTGTTCGTAAGAGTCGATTCAATGTTCAGTTCATTTAGTTGCGTCTGGAAGTAGGTGGAGTTTCATAAGTTTCGATATTTCGGAGCATTACGGACAGTCACACTACTCATTGTCTAGTCAATTATTAAGGCAAACTAATTTATTGTGTTGACACCTAGCTCAGGAGTGAGTTAGGAGAAGTTGAGCAAAGGAGTAGGTGGTGCAGGAAATTCTGTGTAAAGTGGAAGACGTGTTTAATCCATGTGCGTAAGTGAAGAAAGTGAGTGTTTTCTATTCTTCATCTCGTTGTAACAATTATTTCTATTTACATACTGTCGTTATAGTGTTCATGTATTATTGCTGTGCTATGTATTTGAGTCTTTCTGTTATATGAGACATGGTTATATGCTCCTACTGCTCGTGTTTTTCCACTTGCTCTTCATGTGGCTTCCTCATGTGTCATTAATGGTCAATGTGACTGAGACTGATTTGAGTTCTATCTTTTATTCTAGAACAACACACACGCACACGCACACACACACACACACACACAGATCCATAGATATACACACCTCATACCCAAACAGACCTACTGCCGATCTGCAACTTCATCAAAAGAACAACTCATTGGGAAGGACTCTGGCATATCATCTCATCACCCTTGAGTCTTCTCTCTTCATCTTCTGGAGTCTGCAATGCACTTAATTTGTCGTCAATTCCAACGAGGTTTGCTTTGGGACTGATTGTGACATTTGCTCTGTTCTTTGTCAGGTTTATTGCATATTTGCTTTTCTGTTCACTATTGCAGGCCTGCATATTGTCTTTGTGAATGTGCATTATCAATGTGCAAAGATAAGTACACTGCTTGTTTATTTAATACATTTAATTAGTTTACTTCAGATTCTGCTTTATTCCCCTTTTAATGTTTAATTGTCATCAAACTGAACTAAGTGTTCTCTATAGTGATTGGTATCATATTAGTAACTAGTGCTTCATATAGTCTAGATAACACGAAGGAACTCTGGGATTAAAGCCTTGTTTTTATTTTTTCATGTTTTTATTTCGTTTCTTGAATGTTATTCTGAAACTGTAAAAATGAGGGTGTGAAGCAAAACAAACACAGCATTCAGCCATTAGAAAAGAACCAGTTAAAGGTATGTTAGGTCTTTAACTCCTGGCTAAAATTTAAAAAAAGCAAGGAGATGTTTATCCTACATATAGCCTCAGAATTAAATCTGAAGGTTTGATATTTGGCGATATTGAAATTTTGTCACTTGTGTATTGGTAACTTGCTGCCAGTGTTTGCGGTGCTTTTCTGAGAAAAGACAGAGTGATTCATGAATGTTTGGTTATTGTTGATTATGAATGTGTATTAGAATTTTGATGGTTATCATATTTATGCAAATTTTCTTTAATGATGGAAAGGAATTATGTTAAATAATTGATAACGAGATTGTTAAGAAGCATTTGATTGACATAGAATAATGTATATTTTGTTATTATTTTGTCTTACAGATAGAACTGTTTGATAGGAAATATATAGATAGGATTGTGTTAAGGTGAATGTTCAATGAATTAATTTTAAAATATAGTTGTCTTGTGACAAAAAGGGGGGAATGTTATAGAATATTTAATCATTGTAATTAATTATCCAATAACATTGATGTTTACTAGGAATGGAACAGGAAGTGATGCAGAGGGGCAGGAGTTATACTGAAGGGAATCTCAAAGGGGTTACCCATTTAGGGGCCTCCCCCTCTCTCTGACCCTGCTGGCGGGTGGATGTGTGCCGCTTGCCTCTTACCGTTCTCCTCTTCTTTCTATCTGTCTTCTCTCTCCCTTTCTCCATCCATGATGCTTGAAATTGTGATCACATTCTTCATTGATATCAAGGTCCTGTGTGTTTTCGGTGTTTAATGTGATTCTTACCCTTTGAGCTCAATCTCAGGGTTGTGAGAAGAGACAGGTGGATCACAGAAAATTTACATTTACAGCCTACAGGCCGTTTGCAACTCTTATATATAACAAAACTTGATTTTTTTTAGAACCAAAATTTTGCATTGTATGTTCAGGAGAGCCAGATATCAATATCTTCCCTGATTATATACCAATAATATTGGCCCTTTAAACATCACTTTATACTGGTGCTGATGACTACCTTGGTGTGCCTAAGGTAGTGTAGTCCTTAAGGAGCCAGTTTTACTACTTTAAAATAATCTTTGATCCTGTTGGTAACATAGCTGTAAGTCCAGTTTGAGCTTTATTCATGAAAAAGTATTTTCAAGTTATCGCATATCAAAGAGTTTATGCAGATTTGGTGAAACTTTTTAAAAAGTTACATAGGACTGTAGAAAATGTACTAAGCTCCTCCCATTGCTAGGTGTTGCCCCAAACATAGTTGCTAGCCATTGCTTTAAAAAAGTTTTATCTTTTGTGGAGATTCACATTTTTTGTATACTTTGCTAGGAGAAGAGGATGTAAGAAGGCAATAGTTTAGCTTCATCTTGTAACCTTTACCTCAGGAGTACAACACCAGCCTTTTGTTTTGTTCCTGCAAATTTCGTGCAAAGTTTCGTGAAAAGGCAATAAGTTTGCCACTTTTTATAAGGATCATCATTTCTCTCAAAACCAGATGCTAAAAACGATGCAAAGTGTTGATGTATTGGACTTTGTGTGTGTCATGATACACTATTTGTTGTGTTTGTCACATGGCCTACTTGGTATAAACTATTTATTAAATGTAATTCTTTATTATACTTAATATATATAATATTTTCCCCTCTTTTCAATAAAATAATAATAAAATTATAGTGATAGCAGAAGCGTTAGACTCTGTATCCAATAACAACAGACTAACTACAAATCGCTGCTGATTGCATCACGTAAAGGAGTTTTGTATAAACAAGTGGCAAAACAAATAATTTTGGGGTCATTGAAAATCCATTTAGCAATAACTGCATATATTAACAAAATTAAAGTGTTTTTTGACCTAGCATTGATGTCATCATGTTTGATACACCAAAACACAAATAATCAAAAACATTTCAGAACCACACTTCACACACATATATATATATATATACACACACGCACACACACACACACACACAGCCTACCTGAGGATTGTTTATGTATGACAACCAAGTACCCATTCTCTGAAGGATACTTCTAGCAGGATAATGGACCATGTCACAAAGCCCAAATATTTTCAAATTGGTTTCTTGAACATGACAATGAGTTCACTGTAATAAAATGGCCCCCACAGTCGTCAGATCTCAACCCAGTAGAGCATCTTTGGGATGTGGTGGAACGGGAGCTTCGTGCCCTGGATGTGCATCCCACAAATCTCCATCAACTGCAAGATGCTCTCCTATAAATATGGGCCAACATTTCTAAAGAAGGCTTTCAGCACCTTGTTGAATCTATGCCACGTCGAATTAAAGGAAGTTCTGAAGGTGAAAGGGGGTCAAAAACTGTATTAGTATGGTGTTACTGATAATCCTGTAGATGTAGGTATATATATATATATATATATATATATATATATATATATAGGAACAGAAACGAGCTCATGTTACTCCCTTCTTCATCACTCTTCATTGGCTCCCCATTGCCGCTCCAGTTAAATTCAAATCGCTGAAGCTGGCGTGCAAAACCATCTCCAAATCAGCCCCTGTTTACCTCCACGAGCTCATTCACTCCTACAAGCCCTCAAGAAGCCTGCGCTCAGAGAAGGAAAAGCGACTTGTGGTTCCGTCTGAAAAAAGCAGAAGATCTCTCAACAGAATCTTCTCTTTCACTGTCCCTGGCTGGTGGAACAAACTCCCTGATCCAGTCAGGAAAGCAGCAACACTAACAGCTTTCAAAAAGCAACTGAAAACTCCAAAATGCATAAATGTAAATGTAAATATCTCCAAATAATAAAACATTGATGTTTTGTAAAGGTTTAAATACTTTTTTCTTTGCAATATAGCCATTTCTTCTTACAAAAAACTAATATTTATACAAGTCTGATTGAAGGAGATGAATCAATCCCAGAATGCGATGATGATGTAGTTCTTCAATGATCAGAGCTGATTTCGAGGGGGATAGACCATTTCTTCTCTCTGCACAAAAAAATATGTATGTATATTAAATTTGTGAATACCCATATCTCATATTCTGTACACCAGTTTAACATGTATGTGAAAGGCTGCGATAACAATTGAAAATTAAGAAATATTTACAACATGACACATGAAATCATCATTTGTAAATAGTTAAATTAACCATTAATTTAAAATGAATTAATGATGCAATATTGATTCTTTCTTTGCTCTTGATGAAGGCGGTCGCATCTTTCTCTCTCGCCTGCTGGCTCCCTCTGGGTAGTGTCTGAGACTCTCCTTGCCCGGCTCTCTAAACTTTAAAGAATAACTATGGATCTGATCAGCTGGTCTCTGAATGCAATTGACACCATCTTCTCGACAAGAAGCTCGGGTTCGGGGGAACCCACCTGCCCTGAGCGAACGTTTACAGATGGACAGATAAGAGAAGTAGCGCGCCGTGTGCCTGGCCGCTCTGTCCCTGGAGGACATTGAGGATATCTACTTATTTGGAGCTCTGATCACAGGGTTTCTGCTTATGTGATTATGTGGATCCCTGGGAGTATAAGTGATTGTTAAAAGCAGTCAGGGACGCTCAAAACCCCACCAAGCTGACTGGCTGGATTGAATCGGCAGTAGGGTAAGCTGTCAATATTCAGACAATTGGTATAAACCACAAAATGAACACTGGCAGCCTGTTACGTTTTAAGATGGACAATGTCTGGAGATGAAACATTTAAAGACGTGAAAGTTGAAATGAATGAGGAAGCAATAAGAATGAGTAAAACACAACAATGTACACCGTGAATCACATGTTATTCAGTGACAACACCGTCACCAGAATGCAAATAACTCTATATACACGAAACAACAAGGTAACTATTTACAACATATACAAAAAACAACAACAACAACAACAACAACACCCAGAACACAGAGAGAAAACAAGGGATGCCAAAGTCTCCCTGTGTGATCTAACTTACTCAGATAAACAGCTAGTGAAGTACAGTGATTTACTGTAAGAAGATTTCCGGATCGAAGTGTAATTCTGTAACTAACCTAGCTGCAATCTAATACAACATGTGGCACCCTTCTAAACTGATGTATTAGACAGAGGTAACCACCTAACTCACAAATCCCAATGTAAGTCACGTGACGTGCTATACTGTCCTCTGCTCCTGGGTGTGGAAACGGAAGTAGCCAGCACGACTCTGTGACACACAAAGACAGGATGGGTAATCAAACAATAAACTGATATGACTCACAAGCACAGCAAACATAGGCAAAACAAGCAATTAGCAACTCAGGAACAGAACCGTTTCTTCACACAACCAGTCAGAACCACAAGCTCTCGAGCCAACTCTGCAGTCGGCTTATATGCAGAAAGACGCGATTCGTCAAGCGTTGATTTGGCGATGCGCTGATGACGTCATCCCGCGCGGACATGCGATTGGGTCGGTTGAGAGTGGGCGGTGCCTCGTCATCGGACCTGGTTGAACACACGAGGAAGCACGAAGAACAACAAACACACGTGGAGAAACGAAACAATGATATTACATGAACCAAAACAAAACGAGATAACTCAGGAACGTAACACTCCCCCACTTAAAATACAAAACCATGGGTTTTTGAAATTTAACATAAATTCTAGACAAAGTATCAGCCATAACATTCTCACTGCCTTTTTTGTGGCAGATTATTAAATTAAAACTCTGGGCCAATAGAGACCAGCGCATAAGCCTCTGGTTCTGGTTCTGCATCCTTGACAAGAACACAAGTGGGTTGTGATCAGTAAAAACCAATAACGGCAAATAACTGGAGTTAACATAAACTTCAAAATGCTGAAGTGCTAGCAACAGGGCCAGGGTTTCCTTTTCAATAGTTGAATAATTCAACTGGTGCCTGTTGAATTTTTTTGAAAAATAACACACAGGATGGTCGATCCCCTTCTTATCCTCCTGGAGGAGTACTGCACCAGCCCCAACACCACTAGCATCAACTTCCAGTTTAAAACTTGAACTAAAATCAGGGGCAGCTAACACAGGAGCATTACACATTAGGGTTTTCACAGAATCAAATGCTTCTTGACACTCATTAGACCAAATAGACCACCGAAGGGCTAAGCAGCGACGTAAGAGGAGTCACAACAGTAGAAAAATTTCTACAAAAACAACGGTAATACCCAGCCATGCCCAAAAACCTACGCAACTGTTTGCGTGTAGTGGGCACTGGAAAAGTTAAAATGGCAGTGACTTTTGCCTCCACAGGGCGAACTTGGCCCTGGCCAACTACCTTACCAAGGTAAACAACTGTAGCCTGACCAAAAGCACACTTGGCTAAGTTGAGAGTCAACGAGGCGTTAGACAAACGTTCAAACACAGCTCTCAAAACCGATAGATGCTCCTCCCAACTGGTAGTGTAGATTATTAAGTCATCCAAGTAAGCACTGCAATTGTTAATTCCAGCTAAAACCACATTTACTAAACGCTGGAATGTGGCAGGTGCATTCCGTAACCCAAAAGCCATAGATGTATACTGCATGAACGCATCAGGAGTGACAAAAGCAGAGATCTCAGATGCCCTAGGGGTAAGTGGAACCTGCCAGTAACCTTTCAACAAGTCTAATTTGGTGACGAATTTTGCAGAACCCACATTATCTACACAATCCTCCATCCGGGGTAGTGGGTAGCTGTCTGGTACTGTGACCGCATTCACTTTCCTATAGTCCGTACAGAATCGGAACGTGCCGTCAGCCTTCGGCACCAGCAGACATGGAGAACTCCAGGGGCTGGAACTAGGAATAGCAAAATGATTATCCACGAGGTACTTCACCTCTTGCTGCATAGCGGAACGCTTTATGTGATTAACCCGATAAGCATGCTGCTTTATTGGTTTAGCATCCTTAACATCTATGTCATGTTGCAATACATTAGTTTGCTTTGGTATGTCTCCAAACAAGCCCTGATTCTCATAAATTAATTTAGACAAAGCACACCTTTGTTCATCCTCCAAGTGTGCTAGATGAAAATCTAGATTTGCCAAAATTTCTGAGTTCAACAGCTTTGAGTTATTCCGAAAGTCATCAACAAAACTCAATCCATCGACATCAGTAGCACTAGGTTTGGAGCAGTCGTTTTCATCCATGGTAACAGTAGAGACAATCTGTACAGGGCAAATTGTAGGTGACGTCAGCTGCAAATCCTCTCCTGAATGATACGCTTTCAGCATATTCACGTGACACACACACGTGTCTTTCTCTTACGGTCAGGTGTGAGAATAATGTAATCAGTTTCACTTAGTTTTTCTTTGACTACATATGGACCAGAAGTAGCGAGCAGACAGCGAGATGTCAAAAGGGGTAGCAAGGCCAATACCTTATCACCAGCCTGAAAACTACGTACCAACGGCCTTAGCATCATACCGACGCTTCATACCCTTCTGTGTTATCTGTCCAATGTTTTCTCTAGCCAATTTACAAGCTGTAAAAAGTCGTTACACGGAACCTACTGACATAATCAAGTACATGTGTTCTTGGATGGGTTTCATCACTTAAAATGTGCTCCTTTAAAACCTTCAAGGGTCCTCTAATCTGATGACCAACACCAGATCGGCTGGACTAAAACCAAGTGGATTCCTGCACGTTTTCCCGAACAGCAAACAACAAAAGAGGGAACAGCCTCATCCCACTCACGTGAAGCAGCCAAGCAATGTTTTCTGAGCATCGCTTTGAGAGTTTGGTGAAACCTCTCCAAGGCACCTTGGCTTTGTGGGTGGTAAGCACTGGAAATGCGTTGTTCTACTCCAAGTGTCTGCAGTACCTGTATTGAACACACTCGAAAGGAAGTTGCTTCCTTGGTCACTCTGAATTACTTTTGGTAAACCAAATGTTGAAAAAAACTTTACCAAAGCCTTTACCACACTTGAAGCAGTTATCTTCTTTAATGGAATAGCTTCAGGGAATCTCGTGGCAACACACATAACAGTTAGAAGGAACTGGTTTCCATTCTTCGTTTTGGGTAAGGGACCCACACAATCAACAATCACATGCTCGAATGGCTCACCAATTGCTGGAACAGGAACTAAGGGAGCTGGTGGAATGCATTGATTTGGCTTCCCGCTGATCTGACAGACGTGACACTCTTTGCAGTGTTTTGTGACATCTTTTTTCATGCCTGGCCAGAAAAAAAACTGCAAGATACGGTTATACGTCTTGGTTATGCCAAGATGACCGGACATCTGATGTTCATGTGCCAGAGACAAGATGTGTTTTCGGAAAGGAGCAGGTATCACAATTTGATAAACAGCGGAACTCTCCAGATCTCCCACTATCTGTGAACACCATTTCCGCAATAACAATCCTTTTTCACTAAAATAGGCACATCATCTTGTCCTTAGTGTCATCATAACAAACGACAGCGTTGAACTGAGCTTTTAATGAGGGATCTCTGGTCTGTTCAGATATAATCTGTTCACGAGACATGTGACTGATTACCTTTGAATCACAAGGCTTACATCAAGTACTCCGGTTTCTTAGCCACGTGGTTTCCTCCAATGATTCACACTTCTCTCAACTTGGGTCTCCTGAGAAGAGAGATGAAAAAAGTGTATCGGACAAGATCACACTTCTATTTTCCGGGCTTGAGCACGCGTAATAGCACACGCAGGAAAGACAGAATTAGGGCAGCTCAGTACAGATGTCGACTTGAGGGATTTCCATCACCTCTAATACAGGAGTAACTTTACCGTCCAGCTAAATCATTCCCCAGAGATTAAATCAATACCTTTTGCAGGCCAAGTTGAGCGAACAGCAACTCGTACCCAACCACTGCACAAGTCACTCTGTAAGTGTATGCGATGCAAGGGAGCCATGACACACTGCATTCCAATACCTTGCACCAGGACATTCAATCCACAAGATGTCGCATCTGACAAAGGTAGTTTGTCACTAACCAAAAACGATTGCAGTGCACCAGTGTCTCTCAATATGCTGACTTCGATCTGGTCATCAGGTTTACCAGTTAGGGAAATCAGACCCTTCAACACAAAAGGATGGTACTGCTCATCAATCCCTTCTTTCTCGCACACAGACTTAACAAAACCTACACTCTTTGGTTGTGCCTGTTTTTTCTTTAACAGCGAACACTCAGCAATGCCATGGCCTTTCCGATGACAATAAAAGCACTCCCAGTCCTCACGAGCTGGGCGTGGAGATGGCCTTGACAGAGATTGCATTGCCGTTGGAGAACTGTGAGGTTTCTCTACTCTAACTGGCACAAAGGTTTGCTTGTGCATTAAAACAAATTCATCAGACAGGACAGCTGCCTGTGACAAAGAGCTTACTTTTTTGCTCATTGAGGTACAAGACCAACTCTCAGGGCAATGACCTTTTGAGTCTTCCAAGAGCACCAGTTCACGCATAGAGTCAAAATCTGTTGCTTGCAAGCAGAACACCACTTATCAAAGAGAATACCGCTTTTCTCTATGCGAACTCAACATACGTTTGAACTGAAGTCTCTTCTGGCCCCATAACTTTTGTCTATAAGCTTCAGGTACCAGTTCGTATGCCCTCAAGATTGCACTTTTTCAGGCATTCATACTGCAAGCTTTCATCTAAGTGAGTGACGCGCAGACTTCCTGAGCTTTACCCACTAGTGTTGCACTGAAGGAGGAGAGACCATACTTCCTTAGTGCCATGAGAAAGAGAGAGCAATGCGCTCAAATGCATTAAAATGGAATCGAACTTCAGATTCACGAAGTGAGGTACAAGAGCTATATTTTTGCTCACATCAAAGTTTATTGGAGATTGCAGGGGACAATGGTGCAGAAGGAAACGAGAGCAGGAGGCGAATTGGGGTCTAGTCATCTGATGTGAAACAGCAGCCGCCATTTCCAACTCTAATCGCTTCACTTTACTTCTTTGTCAGGCTTCAATTTCCAACTTACGAATCTCCAACGCAAACTCATTTCAGCTTGGCGTGTTTGCACTTTCTCCTCAGCTTCGAATCGTAACCGAGCAAGACGGACTTTTAAAACGTGCATCTCTCGAAATCAGAAGGTAGCAGTGAGACAGGGTCGTACTGGGGCAAACCTGGCTTGGATTCAATTCCGGTTCAGGAGTCATGCCCATCTACACTAGTAGGCCACACCCCTTCAATCTCTTCACTCTGACTCATTCCTATGCCTTCTGGTTCCGCCTGCTTAGGCAACACATCCATTTATACAACTCCTGTATTATCTTGCTCTTAAGATCGGCTTTTCGAAGTGTTTACTCACAACAATTGCAAATTTGTCAGCAACAGCCATAAGGATTCATCCTTTCTACAAAGGGTCCAACTGTTCCAAGGAGGGTTAGCAAGAATGCCTCCAGACAAAATACCTCCATTACTGAAGTCACAACAAATCCCAACAACACTCAATTCAATATCACTTCCAAAACAATTCAATCTTCCACAGACTTCCAGGATAGTTAATAAGATTTAATAGCTCCCGGACGAGCCCCCAATTTAAATGTTACGTTTTAAGATGGACAATGTCTGGAGGATTAAACATTTAAAGACGTGAAAGTTAAAATGAATGAGGAAGCAATAAGAAATGAGTAAAAACACAACAATGTACACCGTGAATCACATTTATTTCAGTGACACAACACCGTCCCAGAATGCAAATACTCTATATACACGAAACAACAAGGTAACTATTTACACATATACAAAAACAACAACAACAAACAACACACCAGAACACAGAGAGAAAACAAGGGATTGCCAAAGTCCTCCCTGTTGTGATCTAACTTACTCAGATAAACAGCTAGTGAAGTACAGTGATTTACTGTAAGAAGATTTCCGGATCGAAGGATGTAATTCTGTAACTAACCTAGCTGCAATCTAATACAACATGTGGCACCCTTCTAAACTGATGTATTAGAGCAGAGGTAACCACCTAACTCACAAATCCCCAATGTAAGTCACGTGACGTGCTAAACTTGTCCTCTGCTCCTGGGTGTGGAAACGGAAGTAGCCAGCACGACTCTGTGACACACAAAGACAGGGTGGGTAATCAACATAAACTGATATGACTCACAAGCACAGCACATAGGCAAAACAACAATTAGCAACTCAGGAACAGAACCGTTTCTTACACCAACCAGTCAGAACCACAAGCCTCTCGAGCCAACTCTGCAGTCGGCTTATATGCGAAAGACGCGATTCGTCAAGCGTTGATTTTGGCGATGCGCTGATTACGTCATCCCGTCGCGGACATGCAGATTGGTCGGTTGAGAGTGGGGCGGTGCCTCGTCATCGGACCTGGTTGAACACACGAGGAAGCACGAAGAACAACAAACACACGTGGAGAAACGAAACAATGATATTACATGAACCAAAACAAAACGAGATAACTCAGGAACGTAACACAGCCGTGCATCAGATTTTGACCAAAATGGAGGCCAGTGATGGACATTAGAGGTCTGTGAATGGACAGATCTCGACCCAAATTCAAATTCAATCTTCTTTCGGCTCCCCATTGCTCCAGGACAGCCTTGGCTAGGCTGCTGCTGGAGCCAAAACAACTTCTCCCAGAGAACAATATAAGGAGAAGCTCTGAACTCCTCAAGGACACTACCGCCTTCTGTGTGTTCACCCCAGTCTGAGCGGGCGTGGTTCGTAGATAGCGCTCTGATGACGCGGGTCGGAGGGGTGCAATTTCGCTCCATGTAACAGTGACCGATAAAAAGCCTTATTTAATTGATGAGTTAACATATGTTGTACAGTCTTTAATCTGTACAAGTCATTTAAAGCAATACATCAATCACTGCTATAAATAATGATCCGTTTCTTATTGTTAAATACTGCCTTAGTTGACAATGGGATACTAAATAATACCATGCTCTTGTAAAAATATAAAATAATATTTTTGATATGAGTTAATTATAATATGCCCCCAAAGGTAGTCTCACAACCTAATAACAATAATAGGAATGAGTAGTTTGTTCTCTCTATCTCTAAACATTTTTTTTCCTTGAAAGATGGCTCCCCTTCAGTCATCTACTATGTTGTTTGAGACTATTATGAGAGCACCTTGGAGCAGACCAATCAACTCAACAAGTATGGAAGAGGGTGAATACCTTCTTTTTATCATGTATCTGGAGCCATTCCATGCTCCATGCTACCGGTAAAGTCTATGGCAATCCAGTGAAGTTCTTGGGCAGCCCAGAGAGTCTGAGCTGCTGAAAGCCCCAGATCTTCAGTAATCACTGCCTTTTTTCCAAAAAAGTAATTTTGTTTTTCTGCTACTTCTTCGCTCCTCAAGCAAAGTGGGTCGATTGCTAGGTTTTCCACTCCCTCCTAATGCTTTAACTGCTCATAGGAGACATTAAAAGTGATTTGAATGCGGTATCTATAAAGAGAGGGCAAAGTTTTCTTCCTAGATGGCTGTTATTCGTGCTAGAGATCTCCCTGCTACATGAGTGGTTTAGTTCAAAGTGATGATTCTCTCTGTCCGTCAATCCGAGTGTGTGATGGAAGCTGACAAGAAATATGAAAGGCCCCCTTAACATTAAGGGCAGCCAGCTTTCATCAGTCCCTTACTTCACTTGATGGTGCGGCAGCCACGAGATACAACGTGATACCCAAAGAGCAGGTAGTTGCAGTACATTTCTGCTTCAACCACACTTCCATCAGGTGGTGAAGGCTAAGTATCCCAATATTGTTAGACCTGACTTCATGAGTTACGTTGTTGCAATTCAGGCTGCATACACACCCATTTTAGCACCTTTTAGCTATTTCTAGCAAAGGTGCAGCAATTGATGAACAAGTGGGAGTTGCTGCTATGGTCTAACTGAAGATCAACAAGCTGCTTCTGACTTCACATTTAGACAGCAAAAGCAGTGGCCAGCTCACTTGCTGCACAGTGTACACTTTTGTGGTCCAGAATGTCTGTGATTGAACCTTGGCCGAAATGTTCACCGAGGTGCTTGTTTCCTTAAATGCCATCTTCAGTGCTGCCAAGGCTTACATCGGAGGTCTGTATGTCATGTTATTTTCTCAATTATCCCCCCCCCCTCAGGCAGAAAAAAACATCTCGTGACCCCCCACGCAACTATAAATAGTATTATTTGTCTTAACAATTGTTATAAGTACACCTCTGCATAACACAGTATCCTTATTAACGTATAAGAGAAAAAAACTAAGAATTATGGACCAACTTACAACCAAAAATAGTTTATTAACTGTAGCAGAAAAGATTTAAGGTGCATCTGCAATGTAAAAAAAACATTAAATCCTTAATAAAACTATAAAAATTGTTTGACTGACCACAATTGCTGGCAATATTCTGTGTGTTTTCACTTTATTCTAGAACAGTAAAAAAAGTAGAAAAATAAAAAAGCCTTCTTTCCGAGAACAAACGCGCCCCCCTTGATGGAGCCTTGCGCCCCACTATTTGAGAACCCCTGTGTTATAGTGCTGCATAGGTAAGAATGAAGCAGCGCCACTCCACTACCTGCTCTGCCCTGGAGAGATCTTCTTTTGTCCTCATCATATAAATGTTAGACCCACAGACATAATTGGTCATATATGACCAGAGGAGTCAACAAAGGAAGAGCCTGTCTAGGAGACCCCTTATCGTCACCAGAGGAAGAGGTCCAATCACAGCCCAGGGAACCTCACTGCTTATACAGGCTTTGCCACCAACCTTCCCCTACCACTACCATCCGGCTGTAGAACTTTGAGTTTTAAGTTCCTTGGACTAGGTGCAAGGCCAGAAGGCTTTACTGTACGTACGAGCTCTCTGGCCTTTTTTTTTTTTTTTTGCCCTGTTCAAATAAAATCTTGACCTTGCACCATAGTGCACCTGAGTGAGCCATCATAGATTTTTTTTCTCAACAACTACAAGAAGGTGTACCTAAAGACATCCTTCTCTACAGCTGGGGGTGCCATGCGTATACAATACATTGTCCCTGGTGACACGAAACCCTTTCTCCAGCTTTTTGACAGAGTACACTTAGCAGAGCTGTCTTACGTACTGTCCTTGTGTGAGCCCTCCTTATAGGTATACTTCTGGTTCTGGTCCCTGTAAGGGGATTCCCCTTTTGTGAATCAAGAAATCAGTGTGATGCTCTGGTCGTTCACAGTAGGCTTGAGTCACTGAGAGCCACAGACTCTCGTCTTTCACTGCCTTTCATCAAACCAAGTCACCAAACTATGCCTCTTTGTAGTAGAGCACTTGTTGCTGGTCGACTATTTGTATCGTGTTACCGAACATGTTGACTGCGCAAATCTGTCGCTGCATTGGATCGATTGCATTGACGGATAGCTCGATAATTGTATCAGTTGTTTTGAGCGTAAACATATGGACGCAGTCTTTCGTACGATCAGACTGTGTACAAGTGCACTGTTCTGTCATATAATGCATTTGAACGAGGCTGGCATTTTTTCCGGCTGCCAACAGGAGGTGTTGTGACAAGTACTCATATCCGGCGTTCAGAGTGTCAAAGCTGGGCTACCCGCGTGCCTCCCGCTCCACCGGTGTGTTTGCTCTCCGCCCAGAGAGTTATCAGAACATGCGCTGCTAGCATCTTCTGATGACTCCTGTGTACTTGATAATGTGATCTCCACTGCTGCATTGAAAAGAGCTAGTGCGTCTCCCAAAGGAGACAGTACATCGCTCTCCTTCTCTGGGGGACGACTGGTTGTACTGCGGAGGAGATGGCCGAGTTGCTTAACCGGGCTGCCAGAGATGTTGTGCTACAGGTGGCTCTGCTCTTCGCATTTGATATATCTAGGGTGGACGTGTGGTTTATGGGGTCTCGAGGTGTTGATAAACCCTAGCCGTCCCGATCCCGTTTTTCCCGGAGGTGCATCGGGAGCTGACCAGAACTTGAAAGGCACCTCTTACTTAGGAAATGAGGTTGGTCAGTCTCCCCTCTCTCACTCCCCTTAATGGCGTGGTAGCTAGGGCGGACGACGCGATTCCCCAGGTAGAGCAGCCTCTGGGAGTGCATTATGCCTGGGTAACCCTGTTGCGTGGCGTGACCACATACCTGTGGTCCAAGATGGCCCCTTCGGCGCCACCATAGTGGACCTTATGTCACGGGTCTCTAAGATCAGGAGGAAGGTGTAGGGTCTGTGAGAACTCATGACACTGTGGAGATGTGGCAGGTCCCCTTCTAAAGCTGCTCGACGCTAGAGAAATCTCCTAAGTCCTTCTTGGGCTCATCAGCCAGACACAGCAACCTAGAGCAGCTACGAGGAGTTGACGGAGGAGCAGTCCTGTCCGGGGGCCCCCCCAACATCATCAGGGGAAGAGGTCAATCGCAAGCAGCCCAAGGACAGGCCACTCAGGGAGTCCAGCTGCGGTGCGGTGCCTCCCTCGGAGGGAGCAGGTGCCATGACCATCAGCCAGTGGGCCCACACGTGAGATCTTAGTTTCATTCACAATTTTACTTCCAGGGTTATGCGCGCAGCCAGGAGGCTTGCATTGCAGATCCAAATGCAGCTCTGGTTTCAGAGACACGTTCTAACACATGGCTTCTGATGCAGTACAGCCCAGATGGCTCCCAGCTTCCATGTCGGAGTGAGACCTCCTCGGCTGGAACCAGTTGCTGCTCCGAGGTAGATCCTGAACGCCCAGGTAGTTGGCCACCTAGGCTCCCTGCAGACCTCACCGCTAAGTCCGCTAGGTTGTGGCCCACTTGGGAACTATCGGCAAAGTATGTATGGTGCCATTAGTGAAGTTAGGAAGCTTGGTGGGAGCTTCTCATTATGTCCCTTGGCTCATACACACTTTCCTGCACTGACAAATCCACCCAAGTTCAACAGAGTTTTATGCCCTCTGTCTCACCCACAGAGATCTCCCTTTATGCAGGGTGTTATCGAGCTGGTTCCTCCTGCTGACATGGAAAGAGGGTTACAGCCCATACTTTCTAGTGCCCTAACGCATAGAAGGGTTGTTTCCAATCCTCAACCTGCGTCTTCTAAACACTCTTCTCCTGAGACTTCCTCAGGATGATGTCTCTAAACACATGGTCCATTTAGTTCATCCAGAAGATTGATTCACCACAAGTGATCTGAAGGATGTGTACTTCACGTGAGCATCTAAAAAGACCTTTCCCAGTGGTTCAAGGCACATTTTCCATAGGTCCCTCATTGAAACCATACAAGTATGACCAAGTATGAAACCACACAAGGTGACTAGTACGGCCTCTGCGCTCTCCCTTCAGCTCTAGGATTGATGGTCCCTCCTCTGGTATTAGTCGATATGAGAGAATTTATTGCCCGACTGCCATTAAAAATTAAGTCTATACTTAATTTTATATACTTAGGGCAGAGGAGGGCCCGCTCGGTGCTGGACTACTGATGTGGCCGTCTTGCCTGGCCGTCAGCCGATGTGGAAGGACCTAGGATGTGGCATTTTGCAGGATGTTCCCACAGTCATCACCGACATAAGTCGGAGTGACCAACAAATGGGGAACGTAATGGTTACTTTCGTCCCCGATTAGGGAATGGAGACTTATGTCCCCCAGCCACCACCGTCGTGAGTAAGACTGGTTGCCTAGGGGGTGAGTATAGCTCCAGCTTCACAAACAGGATAAGTGCCATGCCTGCACCTAATTTATGTGTTGGCCGTGGTCGCGTGACCATCAGCATGGGTGCTGATTGGCATTTTAAAAAGGGTATGGAGAGAGTAGAGTGCTCCTAGCAGAGTTCCCATTGTCATCACTGACATAAGTCTCCGTACCCTATTCGGGGAACCGTGGTTAAGAAAGTAACCATTACATTACACGGTACCGATGTTAGCCGAATAGGAAATGAAGATGCATGTTCTATTACCAACTTGTGAGTAAGTGGAGTGCCAAGTTGAGTGCCAGGTATGCATCCACTTCTGATTTTATAATTAGTGTAGGTGAAAATTGTGCCCATGAGCATTTAATGAACATTAGCTCTTTCAAGTGTGTAGAGTTGTTTGGTCTGCTCCAAGGTGATCCCACAGTCAGCTCATACAACATATGTCTCCATTCCCTGTTCAAGGAACGTGGGTTAGGCAAGTAACCATAGACGTTCTGTATGCACTGAAAACACTTGTAACTAAAATGATCTTTTCAGCTGGCAACTGGAAGTTTTCTGGTACATAATTCTCTAATTCAGAAAAGTGAAAAGTTGACGGGTGTGGTTTGTTACATCACTACTGGGGCCTAACCGTGTTTCTCACTGCATCCATATAGGTGATGTTTGTGTCGGGTATACATCATGACAGCGGATTTACTGAGCGCCCAGCTCTCTTGCTTTCACACAGCAACCGTTTTCAGCACATGCACCAACAGAGTGACCAACAATGTGCAAAGTTCACTTTTCCCTACATTTCTTGATTAAACAATATTAGGGTTTGGTTTAAAGCTTTAACATATTTTATAGTTTTTAATTATATATTTATTTTTTTCATATATTACATATTATAGCATATTATGCACATTGTTGGTATAAAAGTATTAAATTACTTAATATGGACAAAAGTAAAGAAGACAGAAATATCAAATTGTTAATATTTAATGTCTCACAATGATGACAGCAAAGGACACGTTGCAACTTATTAAAATAAAATAATAATAAATAACAAAATATTTTTCTCCGTAAAATAACAATTAAATACTACTTTGCTAAAAAAATATATAATCATATAAAACTGTAGATCATTTTACATTTACTAAATGGGCGTCACGGTGGCGCAGTGGGTAGCACGGTCATCTCACAGCAAGAAGGTCGCTGGTTCTAGGCTCGGCTGGGTCAGTTGGTATTTCTGTGTGGAGTTTGCATGTTCTCCCCGTGATCGCGTGGGTTTTCTCCGGGTGCTCTGGTTTCCCCACAAGTCCAAAGACATGCGGTATAAGTGAATTGAGTAAGAACAAGAGTGAATGTTTCCCAGCGATGGGTTGCGGCTGGAAGGGCATCCACCGTGTAAAACATATGTCAGAGAGTTGGAGGTTCATTCAGCTGTGGCGACCCCGAAAGGGAAGAAAGCCGACATGAAGATGAATGAATGAATGTTATAAATGGTGGATGGATCAATTAAAAATTTTGAAATGCACAAAATATTCATAAATGGACATATTAAAATGTAACATCTGTTCAAAGTTTTATGCAAAGGTAACTTTGAATTACCTCATGTTCTGATTAACACTGATTAACATGCAAAGCTTGACTTCAATGCAGACAGCCTCAGTGACTCGACCCCAAGCTGTGTCCTCAGCTAACAATTTTTAATAAAAACCATTTTGTGGATCGTAAATGACGAGAAGGTTTGGGGTCCAGTGTGACTTCCTGCACCAATATAATGTATGTGCATTTAACATCTTTTTCTTTAAATAAACAAATAAACAAAGTAATTGTTGAATTGTGGAATTATTTGTAGGTGCATGTAAAATTGCTTAACCTCTTCTTTGACCATTTAAAATAGTAAAGGATTTTGATTTGCCAAATTAAGAGAAAATACATTTTAAAACAATTTATGTGCATTTTCGAGACCCGTTTTTGAGCATACACAGTGTGTCTAAAAAATAGTGCTGATACCTAAACAATGAATGTGTTCATGGAGATGCAAAACATCTAGGAAGCACATACCTGAACTCGCAACACAGATAGATACAGTGTGAAATAGGCGTTGCCTCTAGCCTCTGCTTCTTATGTAATACCAGATATGTTAGGAACAATTTTTAAAGAAATAAATAATATTCTCGGCAATCTTTGAATATGAAAAAAATATACATTTTGCTTCTATTGCAGTACCCCCGCAGAAAAAAAATTGGCAGTCCAAGTACCACCATAATGAGCAACATTAAAACACACAAGTACTAAACTAAAACTAAACTACTAAATGCTGCTAGGTATCTGCAAGCGCTGTGATTTGTAGTTGCTTTTAACTTGGATTTGAAAAACACCCTAAACTTGCCCAAAAAACATAATTTAATAACATATTTTTTTCTCTTTTTATTATTATTATTGAGAAAGTATTAATCTGAAATTTGTTCAATATAAAAATATCTTAGATTTAGTGGACTACTTTTACCATGTTTCTGTAGCTTAGCTTGCTACATTTCTCAGGGTAGTACCTTTAGTGTAGTGAAGCTATCATTTAATGAAAATGAAGAGTATTTTAAAGCATTTACTATTTTCCAAGTAGCTTTCCCAACACTGTTTATTCATTTATCAGCAGTACAGTTAGAAACAAATCAAGTTTGATGGGAAAATATCTGCTGTTTAACCCTTTTACACTGGATCTGTTGCTGGTGACAGAATAGTGACTTATGCACTTCAAACTACCGTAGCTCTGAATATTTTCGGACTATCAAAAAATCTCAACAGACTCTGAAAGCTGTGAAATGGTTCATTCAACTAATATTACATTCATTACGGTAATGACATTACTGCTTGGGTTTCAGGGGCGGGAAGTTTGTAAATTGTGCTGTTTTTTATCTTGTTTTTATATGTTTTTTGCTAATGTTTTCCAATATACACTGTAATTTTTCTAATTGACATTATACATATTGCTTTATTCATTATTTTTATTTCATATAATCATTAAACTTTCCATTTTATCTTTTGCTATTTTTTTTGACAAATCTCATGTAATGTCTTTATATTTATATAGGTTCTTCTGATGAAAGGGAATCCTCCTAAGGGGTGGTGATTATGTCTGTGGCAGAGGCCAATCCATTAGGGACATCAAAAAAAATACCTGCATATATTAAATATAACAACTTGTGAAATGGACACTGAAAGCCCTATTCAAACAAAACAGTTTGAGTTGATGTAAAAGACACAAGATGTTTTAAAGAGAAATTACATACTGTTCTGAGCCTTTAAAATACAATAATAACAGCTACTTGAAAGTTTTATTTAATCTGAAAAGGAAAACTGGCAAACAATCACAAAAACAAAATTTTCTGACAATTTGTAAGAACAAGACAAGAATACCAGGCAAACTGTTATAATTACAGTATCATTAAAGGGGTAAAAAAAAATTGTTAATTTCTCTCTCTCTCTCTCTCTCTAAATTACTCTACATGTAAACATTACAATATTTTGCTTATATTTTTGTAATATCACTGCTTTCAGGTGCTCTCAGTATACTCATAATATCTTTCAAGAGTTGTAATATTTTTGAGGCATGATGAACGTGAGGCTGTGTTTATATGAACCTTGACCTAACTCTAGATTTTCATCTCTGATGCTTGGTTTCTTGGTCAAACTCTTTCTGTAATGTTAATCATTGTGTAAATTTCATTTAAATTGTGAATTTCTGGGTTAAAACTAGACAATTTTGGGATAAAACCACACCATCTATCTTCATTATAGCTACAGACATCAATGATAAATAAAAAATGTAACTAACGTTTGATTAACTTGAACTAAACCAAGAACGATGATTAACAAACATCTTCCTGCTATTATGACAGGAGGGGGAGAGTAGCGTCCCTTTTAAACAACCTCAAAGTATATGTTTTACCTGTGCAGGAATAGATTTGGAAGCCAAAATATTTAGAAACTTTGTAGTTAAACTGCGACTGCGCCAATTTCTCCTGTTGTTAAAATGAAACTCCATTTAAGATTGGACTGAGAAATAGAGCACTAATGCGCTCCTGGGACTGAAGCAGCATTTCTCTTATCAAACACAATCAAACTCTTTATCGCTACTCTAAAGAGTTGATTTTTTTAACACCCACACACAAAGTAATAAATGTTATTGGCGACGCATACCACCAACAGCTGTCCAAGTACCACCAGTACTATGCTTACCATAGTTTGAGAACCACTGGCATAGGTCATTCTAATAGTCCATTTCTCAAGATAACACAATATCCAGTCTGTCAGATATATTTGTCTTGATTGAATGCTCTCCTTAACATAGCCAAACATGGGGCAAATTGCACTGTTGATATATATTTATGTCTCACTAGCTCTGCAACATTTTAGCAAGACAGCGAGATTAGTAACCTTACAAACATTTGTAAATTTTAATATGGGTTTACAAAGACACAATGTTAAGATGCTGACCTCCATCTGCAGATGAATCCAGGTTAAGAACTGGGTGATGCGTGCGTATACTCCAGGTTTGTTTTTTTCGGCACACCCTTGGCCCCAACTCGTTGCCCCCACTAGTTTCCAGACAGAGTTATCCTCACAAGACAAAGGGCCCCCACTGTCCCCCTGAGGAAACATTTACATTTAGAGAGTCATAAGCCTTAAACCATAGGCAATGTATTTGTTTTAGAGTAGGGGTGGGCAAATCGATCCTAGTATTGACACTTACATCTACATCGGAATCGGATCGATGCTAGCCCACCAAGATCGATTTTTATTCTAT
This sequence comes from Danionella dracula, assembly GCA_900490495.1. Taxonomy (NCBI): domain Eukaryota; kingdom Metazoa; phylum Chordata; class Actinopteri; order Cypriniformes; family Danionidae; genus Danionella; species Danionella dracula. The sequence continues at coordinate 626,025 of UELW01000278.1, forward strand.
TTTGTTTTTAACAGAAAAATGAACAAGCTTAAATCACATTCTCTGTGCCTCAGTCTTTGACTCGCCTCGTCTGATTTAACCCCTCGTCTGATTTTCACCCCTCCCTCTGTGTTGCTTCTGAGCAGCATCTTGTAATCACTTGACTCAACATTGACAAGCATACGCAAGCGCTCTGATTCCTAATTCGAAATAAAGATGACAGAAAGAAAAAGAGGGACTCTGTTTAAAGCTATTAGACAGACACATAGAAAGCTAAATTAAATAAAATAAAACGATCCGTTACTGAGGTAATTTCACAAATTTGGATAAACATTTGAGAAGACAGCTTGAAAAAGAGAACTCTGAGCTTCAAAAGAGACAGAGTGAGAAGACGGGTGTTCTATCGGATTTTCCTGCTTCGTAATTTTTTCTTGCCGCAACAAAAAATTAAGGACTTGTCTGTTGGTCTTCCTTACCCCATCGGACATTTCGTTTGCATTCTGCTGTATTTATCAACGTATGACGATGAATGATTTTGGTCTTTTAGTTATTTTGGTTAAACTGAGAAGTTTTGATTTAGCAGACATATATAAAACAATGAATAAATTGGTAGTTGGTACATACTTCACGATTACTAATCAAATAAAATCAAGCACCAAACACAATATAAAAACATTTAGTACAGGTTTTGTTAGTAAAAAGTACAAAAACATTTTATTTAAACATATATAAGTAATTAGCATACAATCTTTTAATTATTAACATTCTGGGCACTGTCAAGCTTTTCATGGCGTAAGAGACATGGTAAGTGGGCTCCGATATATTTAACAAATATTTGTATTTGATTTGTTTTACACATCATGTTTAACCAGTTTTGTTAATCAAAGCATTTGATTTGTCAAAAGTTATTCTTTGTGTCCTGTTGCTTTCAATGTTCATTTCTGCTCCTCCACCTTTTTGTTACACTCTGACCCTAGACACCAAAACCATTTTGGGATCGTAACAGGCACAAATAGCGCACGTATCACTAAGAATGGTGCAACCCAAGCTGGACACCTCTTCATATATCTCAGACAATGCTACCACCACTTAGCACAGCTTAAGAGATGGAATCAACGCTCAGGTTATAGTACCTGGCGAAGGTGTTGGGTGTCGACCAGCCCGCAGCCTTGCAGATCTCTGCCAGCAGAGTACGTCTTGCCAGCACCCAGAAGGTCGCGACACCTCTGATAGAGTGGGCTCTCAACTGCAGGGGCAAGGGACATCGGACGCTGTGTATGTCTCCACTAGCCAGTGGGCCAACCTCTATTTGGAGACAGCCTTTCCTATTGTCTGCTGTCCTCCAAAGCATACAAAGAGCTAATCAGAACTTCATCAGGTTCCAGGTCCTTTCTAGATCCTCAGTGCTCGAAATGGGCAATTGGGACCAGTGGCTGATGCTGCCTCCTCTCTGGGCAGTGCTTATAGGTTCACTACCTGAGTTTTAAAGGGGATGGTAGGAACCTTGGGCACATATCCAGGGCTGGGCTTAAGAATAACATGAGTATCACCAGGTCCGAACTTTAAGCAGATCTTGTTGACAGTTAGTGCCTGCAAATCCCACACCCTCTTAATCGAGGCTAACGCGACCAGAAGTTCTGTCTTAAATGAAGGAACTTAAAGTTCTCTAAGAATAATGGAAAGGTCCCAGGAGGGAACTAAGGGCGGTCTAGAGCGTCTGGGTTCTGGTGCTTGTGCCCACATTCCTGGGACAGAAGGTCCGACAGCAGGGGAACTGGCCAGAGAGGGACTGTCATGAGGGAGCTGAGTTCTCTGAACTAAGGTTGGTTGGGCAAATACGGTCCTACCACTAGGACCTCTGCCTCATTCTCCCTCATCTTGCACAGGAGGGGTGCAAGGAGGCTGACTGAGGGAAACGCATATAGGTATTTCTTCCTGGGCCAGCAATGCGCCAGCGAATCTATCCAGAGAGGAGCCTAGGGCAGAGCGTAGAACAGCCGGCACTGAGCATTCTCTGGGGTGGCGAACAGGTCTACCTCCGCTATACCAAAGTGTTCCCAGATCTGCTGGACTGCCAGGGGACGGAGTCGAAATTCTCCTGACCAGGGTTTCCACCGAGACAGTGAATCCACTATCTATTCAATCTGCTGGGGATATGGACTGCAACAGAGGACAGACCCCAATGCTGACTCCAGAGGAGCAGTCTGCGGGTGAGAGCCAACAAACAGGGTGAGCGTGTCCCTCCTTATCGAGGGACATATGTCACCGCGACATCCCTGCAGCATTCTTCTGAAGTGCTTTACTGCTTGGAACACTGCAAATAGCTTTAGGTCATTTAAGCTCCAGGAAAATTGTTTCTTAGTCCAAAACCCTGAGATTTTATGCTTCCAGGATACAGCACCCCACCCAGTCTTTGAAGCGTTGGTAGTTACTACTACGCGCATGCCAGGTTCTCCCAGGGGGACACTGGCATGGAGGAACCAAACATGTTTCCAAAGACACAGGTGGAGGTGGCAACAAGGTGTCATATTCACCTTCAGTCGCCCTGGATGCCATACCAGCCTTCAAGGGGAGCGAGAGAGGGGAGACTGACTAACCTCGCTTTAAGAAGTGCCTTCCAAGTTTACGTCAGTTTCCGATGCACTTCTGGGAGAAACAGGATAGGAGGTGGCTGTGGGGTACCCTACAGGAATGACCCCACAAACCGACTCTTCTGGGTGCTGGTGATACACGCTCATCGACCCTTACGGGCGTGAGCTACAAAGCCTCCAGTTGTGGACTGAAAATACTCCAACCTCGCCTTACATGCGCTGTCAGACAGAACTGTGCAATCCACAGTCTGATCACTCAACCGCTGCCTCAGCATGTCTACGCTCAAAACAACCAAGGCAATGATCGTGGCTATCCGTAAGTGCAATAAGAATGCGTTCAAAGCTATTGCTAATGCTTACAGTATGCATAGCATAAGATTGGGGTCTGAGATGTACCCACTTTGAGGCAATATAACAATGTCACTGAGGTCAATGCCATGAGATAGAACCAGTGGGAGAGAGAGAGAGAGCTAGCGATCAAGCGGACATTCGAGAAGTTGGATCCTTCTATGTAATTTTTCATTCCCCTACTTTTGACTATAGCGCTAATTGAGTTCAGAACGAGGAGAGGGGAGTGCATGACACGAAACACCTGAAGATAATGAGTGAGAGCATTGAAACACACAATAATATGGAGAAAACAAGAGAGCAATCATGATAGAGACAATAAGACAATAACCAGACACTATCGACTGGGAACATCAAAAGGGTCGAGCCATTCATTTATGGCTATAAGGGTTACACAGATAACGGTAAAGGTTATGTTCTATTAGATTTATAAGCTCACCAAGGGTAAATTCTAAGAGGTAGAAATCTCTGACAATAAATCTTTAATGGATTGACTTATAGAATGTTACTGTTAGCTAATCATACTGAAGTGGTGTTAGAACTTGTCGAATCCTGAAATGTAAACATTAAAAATGAAATCATTAAGAACAATTTGGCATTACATATTTTAACAGCAAAAGGGGGGAGTAAGTAAAATAATTGGTTAATTATTAGCATGTAAAATAATAAGGAAATGATTATCATGCTAAATAATTAGGAAATTATTAGAGATAAATAATTGGTTAAATTATTGTGATTGTTGCTTTGTCAATATCAAATAAGTAAAAATTTTCAAATATAAAAAGGGAAATTCCATAGTTACACATTTTTTATTTATTAATTATATAAATATTTATTAAATTATATATCGGCTCTAGGCCAATAATCGATATGTGAAGAATGATCGGTGATCGCTAAAACCGCCGATCAGAAGAACCGATCATATGACGCAACGCTTGCAAGACTTTTTACACGTACGAACGAAAATGGCTTCACCGGTCTGGCGTTACTTCATCGTGTCTGAAAATGACAACAAGTTAGCTAAATGCAACATCTGCTCAAAGGAGATTCCTCGTGGTGGCAATCAAGCAAAACATTTTAACACTACAAACCTCATTAGACATTTAAAGGTTGCTCATCAGGAAGAATATGGTGAGTTTTCCAAGTTAACAAGCGGGAAGAGGGAGCGCGCTAGTTCGGGAGCCCAAGTCTCTGTTACGCAGCCATCAATAAGAGACTATTCGGAAACAGCAACCCTACAGCAAGGACTGTAAGAAAAATCGCGAAATAACCAACAAAATTATGGAATTTATTTGTCATCAACCGCTATCCGTAGTTGAAGACGATGGGTTCCGACAACTCGTGTCATGTTTGGATCCATGTTACACTATGCCTGGGCGCAAATATCTCACCGACGTATGCCTTCCAGAGCTTTATAAAACGGTGTTTACGCACATTGGCCACCTCATCAAGGAGAACACGACCGCAATAAGCTTAAAAAGTGACATCTGGAGTGCGAGTGTGTGTCCCATGTCCATGCTGAGCCTTACGGCACAGTTCATCAATGACAACTTCGAGCTTCAAAAAGTCGTTCTTCATTCACAGGAGTTTACAGGCTCACACACCGCAGAAGCGCTTGCTTCTGCGTTTAGTGATATGTTTTTAACATGGGGAATCCCAAGAGAAAAGGTACACGTTATTCTCAGGGATAATGCTAAAAACATGGAGAAAGCCATGAGGGATGCAAATCTACCCAGTCTTTCGTGCATGGTGCATTCGCTCCAGCTAGCCGTGACAGAGGGTGTCATGTCACAGCGCAGCATCGCAGATGTCATTTCCTTTGGAAGACGCATTGTTGGACATTTTAAACACTCGCCACTTGCTTTCTCGAGACTGCAGTGTATACAGAAGCAACTGGTCCAACCCATTAAGAGACTTCAGCAAGATGTATCCACACGGTGGAACAGTACAGTTTACATGCTCCAAAGTCTCATGGAACAGAAACGCGCCCTCTGTGCTTATGGAGCCGACTACGAATTACCCTGTGTCTTAAACGGTAGTCAGTGGAAGTTAGTGGAAAATATGATTTCTTTACTCGCCCCATTTGAAGAGCTTACACAACAGATCAGCTCATCAACTGCGTCAGCTGCAGATGTTATTCCATCCATCAGAGCTTTAACCCGTCTTCTTGAGAAGACCACGGAGACTGTTCAAGGAGTGAAAACAACAAAAGTCACCTTGTTGGAAGCAGTCAAACGAAGATTTCAAAACATCGAGTCAGAACGCCTGTATACCCTCGCCACAATCCTGGACCCCAGGTGAGAAAACATACATTAATAATGTAAATGTAAAAAAAACAACAAAAAAAAAACAATGTAAATGTAAATTAAGTCTAGCTGTCAGTTTTGTAAACACCAATAGTGACATATTTTACCATTCCAGCTGGCTCCATAATTTAAAATAACTATAATCAAAAAAATATTACTGTCAATTGTTTTTGGTGTCTGATATTTGTTTTCTGGAAGTATAAAATGAGGTGACAATAAATCTAAACAAATGCTTAACCATATCATAAAAACTCATTGGGAGCATTCTATTTTGACAAATAAATCTTTTTAAAAAATTATATTTGAAAGACAAAATACAAGCTTATTTTTCTTTTAAATGTTCTGCATGTGCTTTGGCTTTTTACTATTAAGCAATAAAGCAATCACATGAGTGTCTTCAAATATATTATTCTGTATTAAATTCATGGTTAACAGTAAAAAAAAATAATGTAATGTTTTCTTATGGATGACTAGGTACAAAGACAGATATTTCCCAGATGAACTCAAACCTCAGATGCGTGAGCTGCTTTCTGAGGTTTTGGCTAATGAACTGGAGGAGCAGGAAGTGGATTCAAGTTTGACATCAAAAGAGTCTTACCCCCCAAAGAAAGTACCACGGATAGGGTCCTTGCAATCTATGTTTGACGAGATATTGGATGGAAGTCAAGAACAGGGTGGCAATGGCCTATGCAGCTCAGCAATGATGCAGTTAAACCTCTACCTCTCAGAACCAGTAATTCCACAAAATGTACAGCCACTTGTTTTTTGGCAAAACAATAAATCCCGCTTTCCAACAATTGCAAAGGCAGCACGAGTCTACCTCTCTGCACCATGCACCAGTGTAGATAGTGAACGCCTGTTTAGCACTGCAGGGATAATCATGGATGAGAAGAGGAACAAGTTATCAGCCAAAAATGCTGAAATGCTTATATTTGTAAAGAAAAATTTGCCATTGTTGCCTAAGTAAGTTTAGGGAGTTTTCTATGCCAGTATTTGTCTAGCCTTCCCAGTTTAGCTTCTCAAAAAGTAACTGTTCTGAAATACTTTTTTTTTTTTTCAAGAAGCAAAGACTGTATTAATGTTGACTACGCTTGCATTTTACAATTACAAATGTGTTAATACAATGGGTTTTATTTGTTTGGCCTACTCTGTTAATGGAGTTATGTTCAGAACTTTATCACAGGTGTTTTTTTTTTTTGATTGCGAAAAGATTACCTGTCTTTTGTTTAAGTTATTTTAATTTAAAGAAGGATAATTTACTTTGTAACCAAAGCAAGCAAAATGGTTGTGAAAAACAAAGCATGTGTTTTATATTTTTATTATAATGCTGCACAACAATAAATATTCTATTGTGAATTTGTACTTTGTCTTCTCCTTATTTTAGTAATGAATATTTATTGTAAAAATTGGTTTTATTAAATATTTAGCTTAGAATGCTTCAGATAACTCCGGTGATCGGTATCGGCAGATACAGTTTTCGGTGATCGGTATCAATATATATATATATATATATATATGAGATGACTAAAGAAGATAAATTGGTATCATGGCATTTAAACCTGAGAGGAGGTTAGGAATACTGGTTGGTAATATAGATTATGGGAGTTCCAATCATCATCCATCTTAATCTGGAGGATCTTGTCTTGTCTTTTGCAAATCCATCACAAATGAGCTAGTTATCATATTTGTGCAATGACTAGTAGAATAACATATTTTGCTAAATTATTTTGTCTTAAAGATAGAACTGTTTGATAGAAAACATTTAGATACGAATTAGGGATGCACCGAAATCAAAATTATTGGCCAAAACGGAAAGAGAAAACCATGGCTGAAAATCGAAACACCGAAATTGGTACCATTGCATTTATGGCTGCGACTGTGTACTAACCTTACCAAACTCAAGGCATTGCAATTGCATAAATTCATAGTAAAGTTTAATACAATAGATCAATGACAAGTTATAATAAATATTTGTAAATTTGTACAAAAAATTAAATTAAAGCTGCAAGCAGCGATGTGAGGGTTCTCGCACGATGCGTCTGTTGCAGCAAAGGCACCACCTCCCGGCCTCTCGAGGGAGTCAGCTGTGAGCATTGTGAACGCATGCCGATGCGCACATTCCGCTTGCGGAAAGCATTTTTTTGAGGAAGGTGCTCTCCCCGGTGACCCAAGTGGCCAGGCTGCCACTTCTGCTGAGGCAGAGCGCCCGCTTCGGTCCAGGTTCGACTCGCACGCGCTCCGTATGGCGCTTGGAAGCAGATCGTACGGATCGGGCTGTGAGCATTGTGAGTGCATGCCGATGCGCACACTCCGCTCGCGGACAGTATTTTTGAGGAAAATGCTCTATCAGGAGTCTCTGCTGACCGGGCCGCCGCTTTTGCTGAGGCGGAGCAGCTGCTCTGGTACGGGGGCTCGCTAGCTGAGGGCATGGGTACGGGCCTTGCCTTATCGCCGGCCTCACCCGCTAGTGCCGGTCCATTGTCTTCGGGTGCGGAAGCGCGCCTTCCGGTGATTTCTTCCCCCCCACGCAATGGACGAGGGATTACTCCTGTCTTCCTCAGAGGAGGTTGATGTTGAGTCGGTCCCTCCACTGGTAGCCGCTGAAAGGTTGATGAACGCTATATGCGCCCGTGGTCGCAACTTCCACACCGGGGCCTACCGTTTTTCCCGGACCTGCACACTGAGGTGTCTAGCTCCAGGGATCAGCCTTACATGGCCTGCCTTTTTTCTCCTGATGTTCATTATCGAACATCTAGGGGAAAGATGCTTGCGAGCTATTTTTCCCCTGGTATGGCGTCGTCCCTGAAGGTCCCAGCTCTCCCCACAAAGCCGTTGTGAACCACCTCGGCCTTGGTGGGGAGGGCTTACCTGGAGTTCTGCTAAGTGGGAGCAGACTCCTAAGGCTGCCGCTTCTGGGTACAGGGGGGGCCCAGAAGTGGAGTGTCGCTGCCCGTGCCCCTCCCATCATTTCAATAAATGGGCTGCAGCTAATCGCTCCTGACGGGCTGGGGGGTCTCCGGCTTCATCGATCGACACGCTTCATGGAAGGCTGTCGTCTCTCGCTGACCCCTCGACACATATTCCGCTAACCCTGCCACCCTTGGTGCTTCAGGGAGCGTGTACTTTGCCCCTGTGCTCACCCAGCCTTTCGGTGACCGGGGCTTCGGGTCTTCCATTGAATCCCGTGCCTGTATCAGGAGCAGTCACCCACCAGTTACCAGAAGCCGACCTTGAGAGGTAGGTTCCCCTGAGTCGCTTCATGGGGACTTGTTCAGCCTTCCAGTGGGCTCCCAGTGGGTCTTGCGGGTCATGAAATTGGGTTATAGGATCCAGTTTCGATTCAGGGCCCCCCATTTATTCGGGGTTTTGCCTAGCGTTGTAGATCCCTCGCAAGTTCTGGTCATGGACCAGGAAGTATGCACCCTGCTGCGCAAGGGGCCATTCAGGTGGTGCCTGTGAATGACAAAAACTCAGGGTTTACAGCTGTTACTTCCTGGTTCCGAAGAAGGACCGGGACCTGCGCCCCATTCTCTATCTGAGGCTCTTGAACAGTCGCATCATGTGGTTCCCATTCAAGTTGCTTACCTTAAAGCAGATCGTGGCGCAGATCAAGTATGGCAACTGGTACGTTCCATCAGCCTCATTACGCATACTTTCATGTCCCTATTTGTCCTTCTCACAGGAAGTTTCTTCGGTTCGCCGTAGGTGGCACGGCTTACCAGTACTGACTGCTTCCTGACGGACTTTCGCTCTCGCCCAGGACCTCCACCAAGTGTGTGGACGTGGCCCTGGCCCCCTCTGAGGCTTCAAGGGTTCCGCGTTCTCAATAACATTGAGGCAGTTCGGCATCGACATGTCGTCCTCACCCACATGAAGGAACTGGGTTTTCGGCTGTATCCCCCGCAAGAGTGTGCTCTTCCCAACCCAAAATAAGAAAGGTAAGTATGTGTGGTATGGGATTCCACCAATATGCGCACGTGCCTGTCTTAGGCCAGGATCTCTGCAGATGCGGCCAGGAGAGCGAGGCTAGGCCATTCACTGTCGGTCTGCAGTTTCAACAACTGCCTTACCTCTTGGGGTCTGCGGCGACTATTCTTCCGCTTGGGCTGCTCCATGAGGCCCCTCCAGGGCCCGTTAGGGGGCGACGTTCCGTCGGGTGGGGGGTGCTCGGGAACCGCTCTACCCATGGTTGGTGGGACTGGCCCCATCTCTCTACCACATCAACTGCCTGGAGTTGCTGGCCGTGTTTCGTGCATTCTGCACTTCCTGTCAGACATCAGGAGCCATCACGTGCTTCTACGCCCAGACAATATGTCCGTGGTGGCCTACATCAACCGGCAGGGGGGCTTGCGGGTCCCCCTGTTGGCCCGGAGTAAGCTCTGCTCCCTTAGTGCATCTTACATCCCGGGCCAGTGGAACGTGGAGGCAGCTGCTGTGTCGCACCTGGGACTGACACCTGGGGGAAAGCCCCAGTCCAGGGAAATGGCAGGTCTGAGGACCATCATTTCGATTAGCAGACTGTGGATAAGTGCTCCTGATGGGCTGTGGGGTCTCCGGCTTCATCGAGCGACACGCTTCATGGAAGGCTGTTGTCTCTCGGCGACCCCTCGACACATATTACGCTAACCCTGCCACCCTCGGTGCTTCAGGGAGCGTGTGCTTTGCCCCTGCGCCCACCCAGGCTATCGGTGGCCGGGGCTTCGGGTCTTCCATCGAATCCCGTGCCTTATCAGGAGCCATCTCCCCCAGTAGCACTGCTTCCAGGAGTCCTGAAACGGGTACATCAAGAGGGCCTTCCCCTCCTCCTTATGGCCCCCCTATGGCCAGGCCAGCCGTGGTCTGCAGATCACTTGGCCCTTCTGGCGAGCCATGGGAGAACCCTGTTAAAGGGTAAGTTCTGCCCTCTTAACAAAGGGAATGGTGGTACATCTCCGTCCAGAGTTGTGGAGAATATCTTTGACCCCTGAGGGTGTACAGCTCCTAGTTTCAGCCTCTCGGCCGAGGTCGTTAAGACCATTCTCCACTTCAGGGCTCCCTCTAGGTGGAGGTCTTACGAAGACGCAAGATAGTGACTGTTTACTGCCTGGTGTGTTTCCCACACCCTGGATACTGCTCGCTGCCCGGTCGAGATCGGTTCAGGAGTTTCTGCAGGCTCAGTTCGCGAGGGGGCTTTCGCCGTCCATCATTAAGGTGTATGTATCGGCCGTTTCCACCTGTCATGCCCCAATTCCACCTGTCATGAATTTCCCCATCCCCCCCCCCCCCCATTCCACCCACCACCGTTAAATCTTGTTATCTTCGCTGTACCAGGCGGCTGAGGTACCTGGTCTGGCATCAAGTGTCAGTATGGGACCTGGCCATCGTCTTGGAGGCCCTGAAGAGGTCCCCTGCGAGCCCCTGGGCGACGTGTCCTTATGCTTCCTGTCAATTAAGACAGCATTTTACTCACCATTACTTCCCTTAAACGGGTTGGGGACTTACACGCAAAAGGCTTTCTGTTTTTTTCTTTCACTCTGACTTTAACTTGGTTGTCCAAACCTGTGTTTGCCTTGTGAGTTTTATTAAATTCCTTTTTGGGATATAGCTCCTTTAAAAGGTGGCGTAGTCAGATCTCTACACTCTAATCATGGTCTAATCATTGGTAGTGATTATTCTTAAAACTTTCCACCACATGACCCTGCCACATGTGCAAACCACTTGTCTGACAGAAAGACATCATCACAGGCCTTCATCAATCAACTCCTGATCTCTCTCAGAATGGTTTAGAGTCATGAAGGCTTCGGAGCTGGGAAGCGAAAATGCCTAAAAGATTAGGTATTTTTATACTAACAAACTAACAAGTTTGTTATCAATAGGATTACTGAAACCTATAAAACTCTGCTGAGCAAACGCATTTATCAAACTTAAACCATGAGTGAAGTTGAAAGTAAAATGTAGGCTGATTTGGGTGCAAACAGATAGAAAAGGATTTATTTTATGAACTTCAGCGAGAAGCTGAGTGACTGGTTTTTGAGGGATTCAGAGGGATTGTGGGAATTTGAAAGAAATTAATTCTAAATTGTATTGACTATGAAACAAATCAATCTTTTAGGGGAAAAAAAATCTAAATAGATTTACTGAAAAATAAATCAACTGATATTGAATTTGGAAGAGCTCTTCAAGTGGACATCATGTCTATTTTTACGGAGCTTAAATTTTTTTTATTACAGACTGGCATAAACATGAATTTTAACATTTTTAATTGAATTTTAAATATACACCTGGCAGGAATCAGTTCCACCCTCAAGATAGCCAGCACAGATCATATCCCCTGTGATATAGCCTTGGTAAACCTCCGGCTGACTGCAGGCTTTGCTGGAGATAAGTGGGATGCTGGCACCATGCAGAGACAAACTGGCCTCCCCTAAAACACACAACACAATGGCACTCAACAGTGTTTCATTCAGGATACACTATGCTCCCTTTAAAGGGGGCCTGAACTAGAATTTTATTTTCTACTTTGTACTGTTCACTACTTAACTAGTGCTGTCAAGCGATTGCAATTTTTTTTAATCAGATTAATTACATGGTGTGGTGATTAATTTATCTAATTAATTACAGAAGGAATTATGTAAGATAATGGATAGAGAGATTGCTAAGAAACATTTGAATGACATAGAATAACATATATTGCTGAATTATTTTGTCTTACAGATAAAACTATTTGATAGGAAACATTTAGATAGGAATGCTTATCATCTTAAGGTGAATGTTCAATAATTAAATTTAAAAATATTGTTGTCTTGTGACAAAAAGGGGGGATTGTTATAGAATATTTAATCATTGTAATTAATTATCCAATAAGATTGAGTTTCTATGTCCTTAAGTTTACTTGGGATGGAACAGGAAGTGATGTAGAGGGGCAGGATTTATACTAAAAGGAATCTCAAGGGAGGCCCCGTGTCCAGTCTCTTGCTCCCGAGTCTGCTCAGAGAAGGGCTGCTCATTTCTCTCTCTTTTCTTCTTTCTTTCGCTCCCTTCCCTCTCTTTCTTCTTTCTTCTCCCTTTCTCTTTCCATGATGCTTGCAATGTGATCGCGTGCTTTATTGATATCAAGGTATGAGCTGAATTCATGTTTGAGGAAAGTAATAAATTGCTGTTTGCGATTGTGCTCATAAATCATGTCTCATGAGTATTTAATATTTCCACTACAAGCTGAAAAGAGAAATAGACGTAAAGGCTCTCTGTTTGGACTGGGCTCATCTATACCAATTCATCAGGAAGTGCGGCTGCAAAACAGATTTGAAACTTTTTGATACCGATCAATCTCAGCCTGTCAGTCAACAATCAGAGCACACACACATTTCAGAAAGCAGGGGGTCAAGAAATAAGCAACATCCAACTCATGTCTCAGTGGAGCCGAAGACTCTAATTATTGGGGATTATACAATCCAGCATCTATGGAGCAAAACTATGGCGACATACTGTCTCCCTCATGCCACTGTGTTAGATATCAACAAAACCATAAAAGATATCCTGAGCAAGCACAAGACAAAACAACTAATCATTCATATGGGGAAAAATGATGTAAAGAAAGGACAATCAGAGCTACTTAAGAAGGACTTTATGGAACTATTTGACACACTTGAAAGTCAAAATACAGTGCAAAAGGCACAAATATGTTCTCTCGGTTGCTTGGGCTCAATACATGGCTAGAACATGCCTGTTTATTAAGAGGTTTCCAGTATATTGATCATTTTAATGTGTTCTGGAATCAGCCAGATTTTATCACATCAGATGGGAGGCAGCTGAACAGATCTGGAGCAAGAATTCTCATGGACAATATACTTTTCTCCCTCCGCTATCAGTCCGATAGACACAAGAGTCATCAAATTAACTGTGGAAACGTACCACCAAGGCCTTCGTCACCAACCCTGCAGACGTCACCACTGAATGAGGATTATCTGACCTCTGCTAGCCATGAGAATCAACCTTTGGATAACATGTAAAGCCACCAGGACATCTCAGTGGCCACACCACCACCAGATGAGGATAGCCACAGCATCTCAAAGACTATACCACCACCAAATAAGGACAAGGATAACTCCCTGGACAACAATTGGAGTCAACAGAATAACTCCCTGGAAGACACGTCAACAATATCCACATCTTCAGGATCCCCCCATCTCGGTTTCCCAGCGCAGCTTGACAAACTAGTCTCTGCAGGAACCAAGCTGTCCCACTCGTTCCCGGCAAGCCCCCGACCATCGCCCCAAAAAAGGCGGGCACCTCCCCCACTTATAGAAGAAAGAGATCTGCGATCAAACCGCCTGGGGCAAAATAACCCCAACACACACTTACTCCACCAAACCAGTAGTGAGATAAACAAGGCATTCTGCCTCAAGACTTGGGGAATGTTTTCAGACAGGCAGATGTCCTCAGCCCCTTTAGCTCTTACTTTATTAGCAACACAGATAAGGCCTGCTAGAAATAAGAAAAAACAAGTTGAAGAAAAGGTCTGCTAGAAAACAGAAATCATGCAGACCAAACCTGATTAAAATAAACTGCAAGCCAGAGACCATCATATCTGCCCGACAGAAAACAAGGAAAATATAGCACTTCTAAACGCTAGGTCACTTAGAAACAAGGCACATCTTGTAAATACTTTTATTTTAACACATAACTTAGATTTTATGTTACTAACTGAAACATGGCTAGATGATAGCTGTAGTGCAACCATATGAAACAAAGCTGCACCAGGAAACTTCTTAGATAGTGTTACGGCCCCTGCCGTTTTGCAGCGTTTCCCTTTTATTTTCTGTCGCCTGCTTGTGCGCGCGCCCGTGCGCGCTTCTGCTTATTTCTGTAGGTGACTCCAGCTGTCCCCTGATTCGCCAGTTGGGACGCCGATCAGCAGCGAGGAGGCGGACCACTTCGGCTCGTTTGCGAATCAGCGGCGGCAGCTGGAGTTGAAAAGGAACGCGCCGACACCTGTACAGCAGCGAGGGCTCTGCGGAGTCCTTAGCTCACGCGGCGTGGAGAGAGTGGCTCCACTCGGTTGCCGCCCGTTTTGTTTGTCCTTGCTCCCTGTGTTTGCTTCCGTTTGTTGCCATTTGAGTTCACTTCTGTTACCTACCCGGTGTGTCACGTTCGTTGTCTTCTGACTTCCAGGGTCTCAGAGACAGCTTAGAATGTCACGTGACATACATTCTGCACGTAGGCTTATTTCTGTTATACACACTAGTTTAGCGGTGTGCGCCAGGTTTGTTTATTGTATAACTTTCTAGTTAGTGTAGATTAGTTCTAGCTTTGTTTATGTTAATTAGTTAGCTTAGAAATGTCTGCACTTTCTAGTTAGTTTATGTTTTGTTTTACCTGGCGTCCCTTAGTCTCTGCCCCTGGAGTGTGTGTATTTGTATTTGATTTATTTTACCATTGGCAACACCAGTTCTGTTAATTAAAGCACATTTGATTTGTCAAGTTATTGTTTGTGTCCTGTTGTTCCCGTTTTCATTTCTGTTCCTCCACCTTTTTGTTACACCCCGACCCTAGACACCACCACCATTTTGGGGTCGTAACAAAGTGGGGGCTCGTCCGGGAGATCTCTTAATGATCCCAAAATTGGTGGAGAGCAGTTTTGTCTGTGTGGAGCAACGTTGGGTTCAGTGTGCTTTATTTTTGTGTTTTGGGAACTTGTCTGTTCTGTTTGTGGCATTTCATTTGTCGTCAGCTCCGGACTTGTGGTGTGGGAGAGAATTGCCACTATGTTTTCAGCAGACATTCATTTAGTTTGAGCACTTCGTTTTTATGTGTCTGGACCAATTTGTTATGGGTGTTTTTGTTAAGGACCTATGTGCTAGCCTCAGTGAGGTTTTGCTGAAGCACATTCGTTTGAGGTCCTAGCATCTTTTTGGTTCACTTGTGTTTAGTTATTTTTCTCCCTTAATGTTCAGTTAATTGGTGCTTCGTTCAGGGCCTATGTGCTAACCTTTGTAATGAGGTTTCGTTGAGCACATTTGGTGAAGGTCCTAGCACCATTGTTTTGTGTTTGTGGTGTTTTTTGTCAAAGACTAGCGTGCTTAATTCTAAGTACTTTGGATTGCAGTCTTATCACCACTTTGTTTTAAGTCTATTTTGTGTGCGTATTTGTTAGTGTTTATTCTTTTGAAGTTTGTAATTATGTTTAAACACTTTTACGCACTTTGGGTGTCGGGTTCTTTTAGTTCAACCTTCCAATAGGATGTTGTTTAATTTGGAAGGTTGATTTTAAGGGGGGGAGTGTTACGGCCCCTGCCGTTTTGCAGCGTTTCCCTTTTATTTTCTGTCGCCTGCTTGTGCGCGCGCCCGTGCGCGCTTCTGCTTATTTCTGTAGGTGACTCCAGCTGTCCCCTGATTCGCCAGTTGGGACGCCGATCAGCAGCGAGGAGGCGGACCACTTCGGCTCGTTTGCGAATCAGCGGCGGCAGCTGGAGTTGAAAAGGAACGCGCCGACACCTGTACAGCAGCGAGGGCTCTGCGGAGTCCTTAGCTCACGCGGCGTGGAGAGAGTGGCTCCACTCGGTTGCCGCCCGTTTTGTTTGTCCTTGCTCCCTGTGTTTGCTTCCGTTTGTTGCCATTTGAGTTCACTTCTGTTACCTACCCGGTGTGTCACGTTCGTTGTCTTCTGACTTCCAGGGTCTCAGAGACAGCTTAGAATGTCACGTGACATACATTCTGCACGTAGGCTTATTTCTGTTATACACACTAGTTTAGCGGTGTGCGCCAGGTTTGTTTATTGTATAACTTTCTAGTTAGTGTAGATTAGTTCTAGCTTTGTTTATGTTAATTAGTTAGCTTAGAAATGTCTGCACTTTCTAGTTAGTTTATGTTTTGTTTTACCTGGCGTCCCTTAGTCTCTGCCCCTGGAGTGTGTGTATTTGTATTTGATTTATTTTACCATTGGCAACACCAGTTCTGTTAATTAAAGCACATTTGATTTGTCAAGTTATTGTTTGTGTCCTGTTGTTCCCGTTTTCATTTCTGTTCCTCCACCTTTTTGTTACACCCCGACCCTAGACACCACCACCATTTTGGGGTCGTAACAGATAGTCATACCTCTCGTTCTGAAAGGACGATGAGTCTCAAGTATGTATAAGAACATTTTTGAATGCAAACAGGTCATCTTGGTGATTACACATCTTTTGAATATTTGAGTATAGCTTTAAAAGACACCAAACGGGTACTTATCATCACCTTATACAGGCCTCCCAAGTACACTACAGGGTTTACTCATGATTTCACTGAACTGCTTTCAGCCATCTCTTCGAAGTTTAACTTTTTTATCATCACTGGGGTTTTATATTCACATGGACAAGCCCGATAATAATTCTGCCAAAGAACTCAACAATATTTTAAACACCTTCGACGTGACTCAACACGTTCAGGGAGTCACACATTGTCACTGTCACACACTGGACTTAGTCACTAGTAAGGGCTGAAATATTTTATCGACCGTTGTGCGAGATGTTGCTCTGTCTGATCGCTTCTGTGTTTTTGTTGATCTCCCATTTCAAAATAGCAAAATCAGTTTCTGTTAGATATAGACACAAAAAGGATAATACCAGCGAGATGTTTATGCATTCCATATCTCAAACACCAAGCATCACTGCTGGCACAGCCAATTTCCTTCTTGATGCATATACTTTAAAAATCAAGTTCGTTATAGATGACATCACACCTAAAACGGTCAAGAAGAAACCTGGGATAGAAAAAAACACCCTGAAGAAATTAAACAAAAGTTCAAATTATGGAAAGACTTTGCAGGAAGGCTGAAAGAAGGTGGAGAAATTCCACTACGACCTTTTTAAAGAGAGTTTCCGTGCTTTTCAGAATTAATCACAGCTAGGCAAGAGTTTTTCCTCACCATTAATTAATAACAACCTCAACAATACGCAAACTCTCTTTGCTACGGAAGAGAGGTTAACCAACCCACCAAACCAGACTCCAAGTGAGGTTCTGTCTGAGGATAAACGCAATGAGTTTGCTTCATTTTTCATCAATAAAATCAGTAACATCAGAAAAGGCATTAGTGCTTCCCCCTGCAAGGTTGGGGATAGATATCTTCATCCTCCACTCTCAATGTGCACCTATAATCTAATCGATAGCAAAACAATAATAGAGACGTTCAGAGCCTTAGAATATCAATATCCGGCCTTGACACTCTACCAACAGTCTTGTTAAAAATGGTTCTTAAGAGTCTAGAAAAGGACCTCTTAGAAGTTATAAACACTTCATTGTGCTCTGGATTTTTCCCAAAATCCCTTAAAACCGCAGTGGTAAAGTCACTACTGAAAAAGAGAAACTTAGATAATACTGTACTGAGCAACTACAGGCCCATCTCAAATCTCCATTTTATTAGTAAAATTATGGAAAATATTGTGGCAACTGATTGAATTTCTGACCCAAAATGAGCACATGGATTGTTACCAGTCGGCTTTCAGAGCTCATCACAGCACAGAGACAGCTCTACTGAAGATAGTCAATGACATCCGGTTAAACACCGACTCAGGAAAAGTGACTGTCCTGGTTCTACTCAATCTGAGCGCTGCCTTTGACACAGTTGATCACAAAATCCTTCTCAATAGACTAGAAAACTATGTTGGCCTTTCAGGAACTGTGATAAAATGGTTCAGATCATACTTAGAAGGAGGAGGTTTCTTTGTAAACATAGTTGATTGCATGTTGAAGTGGACTGCAGTGTCTTGTGCCTTGTGGGACTTGTATTATTGTTTAATCAATGCTTATTAATGTTCTGTCATATAATCAACTGCTAACAGAACTTCTTTACAGCTTAATCAAAAGAAACATTTCTTTTCAGTCTTTCTACACTCATTATGGGATTGTTGATTTGATGGGTGGGGGTTTATGGGATTCTTGTTAGTAGGCTAGTGATGATAATTATATTGTATTAGAAAGAATAGGTGTTTTAATGTATGTATTATAATAGTCAGGAAGAGTTAGATAGAACAGGCCAAATAAACTAAACTCCTTTCAGTGAAACAGACAGCCTTGCGTGCTGATCTTCAAGGACATTCATTCAGATAACATTGATGCAGATTCAGGTGTGGGAAATTGCTATGTTAGAGGATCTGAAAGTTCTGTTGACGGTCAGACTGGGGGTGTCTCGAGCCGCATCCCTCAACGAGAAGAACAATTACACCAGCTTAAAGCTACACTGCAAAGAAACTGGACGTGGCCAGCTCTCTTGGCACGCTGAAGAGAACACCCAGCTGCTGTTTTCATTGTCTCAGAAATTAAACCTCTGTTATTTGATTCTCAAACTGCATTCCTGATCATTTGAACACGCAAGGATCTCCCAGATCCATAGCCTCAAAGCTCAATCCTTGCTCTTTTACAATTTAACCTGTACGTGCTTCCACTGGGCCAAATTATGAGAAGGAACCATGTATCATACCATAGTTATGCTGATGATATGCAAATTTATCTAGCTATCTCCCCGAATGACTACAACCCCATAAACTCTCTCTGCCAATGTCTTGATGAGATTAAAAACAGGATGTAAAACACACTTTTTAAAGTTCTGCTGCTCGTATATATTTACAAACATAACTTAGCACCTAAATACCTAACAGACATCATCAGTGAATACACACCAGACAGGGAGAGATCCCTCAGATCAAATCATTTAGATCTACCCCATGTAAATTCCAAACAGGGTAAATACTCTTTTAGTTACCATGCAGCCCACAGATGGAACCAACATTCAGAGGAGATCAAGGGTGCCAACACTTTAGCCACGTTTCAATCCAGGCTAAAGACTCACCTGTTTACTTGCACTTTTGTCGATTGAGCACCAAAGTCCGAACAACTATTTTATCTCTGCACTTTACCATCTTAATCTGTTTTTAATCACTATGAATAAAGTCTTTTTACGGTTGATTTGATTAAATATACTTTCGTTTTATTCCTTGTTTCAAATGTAAAGAACTTTGAATCACCCTGTGTATGAAATGTGCTATACAAATAAACTTGCCTTGCTTTACCTCGCCTTTAACATAGTGTTGATATAAAAACACACACAAACACAGGGGCAATATGAGTTAAATGGGCTGTCCAGGCAATATCCGTGTAACGATCCACAAAAGATCTACCAAAGATATATTTTTTATTAGTAATAGTTTTCGCTATTTGGAGCTTAACGGAAATTTTTTTATTCAATCAGTTTTGGAGGTGGCGCTAAGTAGCGAGAGAGCTCAATCCGCAAGCTTACGATGAAGAGTGTTTAACCAGAAAGGCGGCAGTGAAAGAGAAAGTAAGCAGAAAAGGTCAGCTTTTGTCTTTGAGAATGAATGGTGTGAGCTGCAAACATGAAAGCAATCGGATGGTTTGGCTGACATGAAGAGCATCTTCACAGTTTCTTTTCTTTTCTCAGTTACTAGTACAGTCATTACGATTTGGAGCATAATGGAGGCAGCGTGTGCGTAACAAATGGTACACGTTACCAGTTCAGAGGATTGGGATAGAATGTGAATGTTCTTGATTGGATAAACACTCACATCACGGGTTTTATGAAGTGCATGCCGACTTACAGGAGCATTCGTGTGAACAGGAAAAATATGAGTCTCATTAAATGCACCCCCCAAACTTTTTAAAAACATTGATAATTCGGGGGTTTTTTTAATGATGCATTTACTTAAATGAATTCATTGTGAAAATAAAGTTCTTTCTATGTACATTATGGGCATGTAAACGTTATATTTGTTTAGTATTTTTGGTATTAGCCCTATATTCAGCTCTCAGCAAGCATGATAACTTTTAAGAGTTTTAATAGAGATCACGAATGTGAGGTTGTGTTTAAATGAACTCAGGCCTACCTTCAGATATTCATATCGAATATTTCATTGTCGATTGCACATGCGCATGAGTGGCTTCGCATTTACTAACCTCAACACAAGTTTATATACCTGTGCAGAATTATTGCCAACATACTGACAGAATTTTCATATTTTTTACAGCAAACTTCGCTACTTCTCATGTTCCAGTTACACTAGATGTGAGATTGAAAATGGAACAGCCTGTTTTCAGAGACGATTAAACTCATTTAACGAAAGGCTGGTGGGAACAAGAGATTAATAAACTTGGTCAGAAGCTGGAGGGAGAAGCGTTTGATTTCATTGGACTAGTCTAGTGTCTGTTAAGAAAATCAACCAATGGGCCGCGATTCATGTGTTAATAAAGTGTGTTTTTTTGCCCGGTACACCTGATGGCTGTGTAGCCCTGCTATGCAGTATCTTATATTTTAAAGCTGAAAGAATTCAGATGGATGGATGAACTGCACCACTTTGGCATCAAAACATTTTCCGCAACATCATGTTCTGTAGAAGCGGATGCCATTGCTTTACGAATATAGAAATGTGTCGCACATCTATCAGCTGCAAAACCTACCAATGCGTGTCACCAGACCAACCATAATTGCAATCTCTGCTGTTTAAGAAATTGCAATTTAATTCCAAACTCCTGCACAACTCACAAACCATGTGTCCTTGCCTGATTTGCCAATTCTGTGTTCCTCCGAACCCGTTCCTTAGTAGCACTGTCGGCTACAACCCCTGAAGGGGAAAGTTCTAGGAGACACTTTAAAAACAAGTCACTTCATTTGTCTCACTTTTCTGTGCTCCCCTTCTCCTATACTGTGCGGATACAGGACTTAATTTCAATGTGAGCTGTGAACAATGCTAGTACCATGCATTGCATGTAATTCGCTACCATATTATTTTATAAATGTAGATTGACTTTGCCGTACAGAGTAAAGCAGAGTACCCATAATTGTTGAACCAACACAAAGGTTGTAATGTAACTGACCTCCATCATCTGTGGCTCCCCAGCCTGAAATCCAGCACATTTTCCCATCAGGAAACTCCTCAGACTCCCCAAAGTTTGGCAAACAGATTGGCTGCACAAAACCTGAGAAAAGAGTTGTCAATTTTATACATCCAAAGCTGACACAGTGAAATGTTAAAATGTGAGGGGGACTTGTTCTTGAACTAAATATATTACTGTATATTATAGTAATGTATAAAACTGTATTAAACAGATAGTAAGTCATTTTTCATTAAAACACTGTATATAAATAGGATAGTTTAGAATAAATACAATATTGCAACTAGTCCTGTTTTAGAGTATTTAGTTTTTATGTTGGTGTGGCATAGGATTTATAATCATACTTTGGCAAAGGCACATATTTATAGAACGTGTTTGCTCTATGCACCAGTTTTTGAAAAGCTAATACAAAAATGCTTCCACAGTTATTACAGTTGCTCATTTAACCTAATTTGAACTACTTTGAATTAACAATGACAACTTTGCGATAACAGCAGTGTTAATATACAAATGTGCAACAGAGAGGCCCATCCTCTCTATAGCAACACACAACTCCATTCTAATACCCACATGTTCATAATATTGGACTCATGTAAGAGTGAGACTATTACATAAATATCTTCTAGTAGTGAGAAAAGAAAGCAGGACAGTGGTGATATAAACTGTTTTTTTTTTTTGCAAATGTTTTATAGATACCTAAATCCGGTTCTGGAGGGCCAGAGGCCTGAACATTTTAGTTATGCATACTAATCAGAGAGGACCTTACTTGGTGCAGCAAATGTGTTTCATGATTCATGATTCATAAAATTCAACAAATGGATACCTTTCTGGACCTCCGGGACTGTGTTAATATACCCACAAAGTAGGGCACCCTCTAGTAAGGCAGTGAAGCATGCAACCTAAATCTTGGTTGGCCCTCTCTGCCTGAATGTTACTCTGGAAATAGAATCTGGAGGAAAGTTTTTGATGGCACCAATCTGACGACAGAAGTCAGACACATTGTTGAGAGGGAGTATGTGTATGTGAAAAATGTGGCTAAAAATAAGTTGACTAGTCTCCTAGGGGTGACAGGAGAGTTTGGAAGAATGGCCGCAGAGAAGTACAATGCCGCAGAAAGACTTGGGTACAAAAAGGCGATTCGGAGGGCAACGGGAAATAAGCTAGTTGGGATCCCCTTTAAGTGATTGCTTAACTGTATGTTCTATTTTTCAGGAAAGGGATCTAATGATCCTCCCCACGGAATGATGAGGGAAGAGCCTTTGGGTTCAGAGACAATGCAAAATTCATGCAAGAGTGCATCAGGCTTGGTGTTTCATGACCCTGGACATTAAGTGACAGTGAAATCAATCCGTGCAAAGAAGAGAGACCACTGTAACTGTCTGTTATTCATAGTTTTAGATGAACAGATTGTGATTAAAATAGAAGCAGAGGTAAAAAGGGTTTTTGAGATGGTCCAAGGCCTCTTGAGCTGAACAGAAGTGAGCGATTTGCTAAAAATCCTAGCCACCTCATAGCAGCAATCAGGAACCCCTTTGAGGAGCTTTGTGGAAGAGTCATGAGGGTAAGAATAAGGTCTGGCAAAGAAAAGTCAGGAGGAGTGACATGAGCGTTTAGAAAAGAGAATATTCCCAAAAAGACAGTTAATCTGAGGATTGTATCTGAGCAGCTAGGCGTAACAGAGCTCAACAGGAGCATGAAAAACATAAAAAGTCTCTCCTCGTGGTTGCCAGACACAAGGAGATTGTCAGGTTCCGTGGAGTGAGAGGCTTCAGCGAATACCCATAGGCAAGGCAAGTTTATTTGTATAGCACATTTCGTACAAAGGGTACGACAAAAGAGCAACTGTTATGAAGATCTTCAATCTGGATTCAGAGCACATCACAGCACAGAGACTACACTGGTTAAAATCTCAAACGATCTATTACTTGATTGGGATCAAGGGAATATCTCTCTTCTAGTTCTGCTAGATCTCAATGCCACCTTGAATACGATAGATCATAGGAATCTTCTTGAGAGACTAGAGAACGATGCAGGCATCCAGGGCCAGGCTCTAAGATGGTTTAACTTGTATCTCGTTGACCGGAGTCAGTTTGTTCATGTAAATGGAGACTCATCAGACACAATAGCAGTAGAGTATAGAGTTCCTCAAGGATCTGTTCTGGGACCCAACCTATTCTCAATGTACATGTTGCCCCTTGGCAAAATTAATAGAAGACATTGGGTTAGTTTCCATTGCTATGCAGACGACACCCAGCTCTATATCTCAGCAAAACCTATCGACCCTTTAAAGCTAAATAAGATCTCAGTGAGGATGATATCAATGGTTGAATGAATGACAATTTCCTAATGCTAAATCCTGATTAGAGAGAAATATTACTTGTTGGCTCTAAAAAGCAATTACAGAATTTCTCAGTTTTAAATATGGAACTGGGGGGACACTGTTAATTTTAACACTACAGTTAAAAATCTTGGCGTTATTATAGATAGTGAACTGACATTTAAGAACCATATCTCTTATGTTACTAAGACTGCCTTGTTTTACCTCAGGAATATTGCTAAAGTGCGGAACATGCTGTCTATCGTTGATGCAGAAAAATTAGTGCATGTTTTCATGACCTCCAGAATGGATTACTGTATTGTTCTGTTAGCCGGCTGTTCAGCCGCGACGCTACAAAAATTACAGTTAGTACAGAACGCAGCAGCTAGAGTTCTCACAAGAACAAAGAAATATGACCACATTACACCGGTTTTGTGCTCTCTTCATTGGCTTCCTGTACAATATCGCATTGACTGGATGGAACTCGTCATGGGGGATCTAAACCAAGAGAAACTGGAGCTGTTGGTGCTGGAAAGGGCTTGCATTGACATTGTCCTGGGACGCCCGTGGCTCCAACACCACCAGCCGGTTCTTTATTGGCACATTGGAGAGCCCAAACAGTGGGGAAGTATCTGTTTCTCTAAATGTTTTCGACTACCTACCTGCAGTAACCCTCATTCACTCACCCTACTTGTCTGCTCCACTAGTGTTGAGAGCCCTGAATCTTCCACAGCAGACATTTTCAGCAAGACGGCTGCCACTCGTCTACAACCTCATCGGCCATGGGCCGCTTTTTTTCCTGGTTGGGCCCAAAGAGAGAAACCACGAAGAAGTACATCTGGGAGCCCTATGTCACGAGTTCATCCGGCCATCCACCTTGCTGGCCACCTCCAGCTTCTTCTTCGTGGCCAAGAAGGATGGCAGACTGCGGCCATGCATTGACTATCGGGCCCTAAACAACCAAATTCGGCAGTTCGCTTATTCACTTCCCTTGGTGCCAATGGCTCTGGAGAATTTATACATGCGTCTTTTCCAAGCTAGACCTCCGGAGCACCTACAATTTAATTTGAGACCTGCGAGACATTCGCCACTATGAAGTCTGCCTTCTGCTCGGTGCCCCGTTACGCCATCCCAACCTCAAGAGCCGGTTTGTGGTGGAGGTAGACGTGGCTGCCCTGGGGGTAGGAGCCATACTCTCCCAGTGGCATGGGAACCCTCCAGTACTCCATCCATGTGCCTACTATTCCCGGCAGAGCAAAATTACAACTTGGGTAACCGAGAACTGTTGGCCATCAAGCTCGCACTGGAGGAGTGGCCCCATTGGCTGGAGGGAGCGATCCATCCATTTCAGGTCATAAGGGACCATAAGAACCTGCGGTGCCTCTGCGAAGCTTAACGTCTCAACCCCAGCCAAGCACAGTGGCTTTATTGTTCACACGATTTAAGTTCAAGATCTCTTTTCTACCCGGCATTCACAAGACCAAGGCTGACGCCCTGTACAAGATTTATTCCCCTGAATCCTGTTCTGAAGATACCTGAACCCATAGACAAACTGATTGCTGAGACCAACCGCCAACGTCCTGCTTGGCCGTGAGGTCCAGAGCGGAGGCTCTTTGTCCCTGAGGAATCCTGCATACTCCTTCTGGACTGGATCTCCAGGCACAGGACACCCTGGCAGTAACCACACCCTCTCAATGGTAAGCCGGCGCTACTGTTGGCCCCAAGTCTGTCTGGAGGTACTCCGGTACGCTCAAAGATGCTCCGTCTGTGCTATTTCATTCACTCCTCAGAAACTCCCAGAAGGTAAACTATATCCTCTTCCCATCCCAAACTGTCCCTGGTCACACCTAGGGGTTGATTTCATCACCGACCTGCCCCTGTCCGAGAATTATACCACGGTGTTAGTAGCGGTTGATCAGTTCTCCCAATCAGTTAAACTCATCCGTCTCCTAGGATTATCGACAGTAACCCAGACAGCCCAAGTTCTTTTACAGAATGTCTTTTGTCACTTCAGACACCCTGAAGACATCATCTCAAACAGGTGTCCCCAGTTCATATCCCGAGTCTGGCGCAATTTTTTCAAGCTCGTTGGTGTCTCTGTAAGCCTGACATCCAGTTATCATCCCCAGTCCAAGGGCCAGACGGAGCGGAAAATTCAGGAGGTGGGACGATACCTCTGGGCCTACTGCCAGGAACACTCAGAGCGCTGGTGCCAGCACCTACCCTCGGCGGAATACGCCCAGAACTCACTCCCAGGTCTTACTCTATTCCAGTGCATTTTAGGGTTCCAGCCTCCGCTTTTCCCCTGGGACAGAGAGGGAAGCGAGGTTTTGGCAGTGGACTTCTGGTTCAAGGAGAGTGAGAAGGTCTGGTGGTCAGCTCATGTCCACCTCCAACGTGCTGTAAGACGGTACCCACATCACCCAGATACCCGGCGCACTCACCAACACCAGAACCAGCCAGAAGACATCATCTGGTTAAGCACCCATGACATCCGCCTGCGCCAGGAAAGTAAGAAGCTGAGTCCCAGATACATTGGACACTTTCCGGTGACATGGTAGATCAACTCCCTCACTTATCGCTTCAACCTGACACCCAGCTACCGGATATCAACGTCTACAGCCCCTCAACACACGGCTTGACTATCTCCTCTTCGGACTGTTAAGTTTGCTATGCAAGAATGTTCACCTTGTTTGACGCCAGTGGCATTCCTCTGTTCTTCCTACCAGAGTTACTTTGACTAAAGCCAATCCCTTAATATCCTTGTCTTACCATCTCCTACCAAACGTGACAAGTATGTTAACCCATTTTGAAACATCTGATTTTTTTAAACAAGATTTTGTTGCTTTCAGTAGAAATAAACAGATGGAAAAATAGTATTGTATCACTTTCATAAATATGTCAATCCCGTATACATACGTGGACAAAATTGTTGGTACCCCTCAGTTAAAGAAGGACAAACCCACAATTCTCACTGAAATCACTCGAAACTTACAAAAGTAACAATAAATACAAATGTATTGACAATTAAACAATCAAAATCAGCTATCACTTTTAAATTGTTGATTAACATAATTATTTAAAAAAACAAACTAATGAAACAGTCCTGGACAAAAATGATGGTACCTCTATAAAAGATTGAAAACTTTTTGACCAGAGTGACATGATTAACTCAAGTGTGTCCTTTAATTGACATCACAGGTGTTTCCAAACTCATAATCAGTAAGTCTGCCTATTTAAAGGGAGACAAGTAGTCACTCTGCTATAGGTGAGTACCACACTGAACATGGACAACAGAAAGTGAAGGAGAGAATGAGTGGCTCATATTATTCAGAAGTTCATGACCCACGGGACAGTAGCTAACCTCCCTGGACTTGACCGCAAGATGAAAATTGATGACAAATTGAAGAGACGGATTGTTCGAATTGTATCCAAAGAGCCCAGAACAACCTCCAAAGAAATTAAAGATGAACTCCATGGAACAAGGTACATCAGTGATCACACCATTCGTCGTTGTTTGAGCCAAAGTGGACTTCATGGGAAACACCACTGCTGAAAAGAAATCATAAAAAAGTGAGACTGGAATTTGCAAAAATGCATGTTGACAAGCCACAAAGCTTCTGGGAGAATGTCCTTTGGTCAGATGAGACCAAACTGGAGCTTTTTGGTAAGGCACATAAACTCTATGTTCATAGACTCAAAAACCAAGCATACGAAGAAAAGAACACGGTCCCTACAGTGAAACATGGAGGAGGCTCAGTAATGTTTTGGGGCTGCTTTGCTGCATATCGGACAGGGTGTCTTGAATGTGTGCAAGGTAGAATGAAATCTGAAGACTATGAAGGCATTCTGGAGAGAAATGTGCTGCCTGGTGTCAGAAAGCTTGGTCTCTGTCGCAGGTCATTGGTCTTCCAACAGGACAACGATCCAAAACACACAGCCAAAAACACCCACGAATGGCTGAGAGAAAAGCGTTGGACTGTTCTAAAGTTGCCTTCCATGAGCCCAGATCTGAATCCCATTAAACATCTGTGGAAGGAGCTGAAACATGCCATTTGGAGAAGACACCCATCAAACCTGAGACAACTGGAGCAGTTTTCTCATGAGGAGTGAGCCAAAATACCTGTTGACAGCTGCAGAACGCTCATTGACAAATACAGAAATCACTTAATTGCAGTGATTGCCTCAAAAGGTTGTGCAACAAAATATTGAGTTATGGGTACCATCATTTTTGTCCAGCCCTATTTCTTTTGTTGTTGTTTTTTAAATAATTTTGCTAATCAACAGTTCAAAAGTGATGGCTGATTTTGATTGTTTAATTGTCAATACATTTGTATTTATTGTTACTTTTGTAAGTTTCGAGTGATTTCAGTGAGAATTGTGGGTTTGTCCTTCTTTAACTGAGCGGTACCAACAATTTTGTCCACGTGTGTATCATAGCGTTAATAAAAGTTATTGTTGCCAATTTAATTTGTCATTCCAGTTAAAAGAAAAAAGCTAATTTTACCATTTAATAAACCATTTTTTGTTACTGTTACTTACTTATTGCATTTATTTATTCATAAAATAATTTAATCATGACTGTGCAAATTAATTAATGTTAGCGAAACATAGTATTTTATATTTGCAAAAACTACAAAGCCTTTGTTTTGTTTTTTGCATCTTCACAACATATTACTTTTGTATATCTATATTTCTCTCTCTTTCTCTCTCTCTCTCTCTCTCTCTCTATATATATATATATATATATAAATGTCTAATAAATAAAACATGTGCATTCCATATATATGTTCCTTTTATTTGAATAATGATAAGAAATTAAGGACTATAACTGTTTTTACAATGAAACTGTTCTTTTGCTTCGTGATGTTTTAAATGTTTTTATTTAATATTTTGAAAGCGGGATGTTATTTGACCTCGGTGGAGGAAAAGTGGATGGCAGTTTATATGGTCATGGCTTTTGGCCCCGTTTCTGGTTTGTCTTGTAAAATTTGGCACTTGGGTAAAAAAAAACTGGGACCCCTGATCGATATTAAGAGCCTCAGTAAACTAAATACAAGGTTTGCCAACAACAAAATGTCACTGAACTGAAGACTAAAATAATTAATGAGAAATGCAAACAAAAACAGATGGAAATAAGAAATTTTATATTTAAAGAACAAACTATCCAGAAGCACCTCTGTCCTGGGCAAAGCTAAACACACACGTCATATTCTTTATAACTGACTGATAATGCAATATTTACTTTACATTAAATTTAACTACATTAAATTTGGGTGGTGGTGAGGAGCTGAGCTCATGTAGGTAGGTGGCAATGCATGTGGGACTGTATGTGTTTATACAAGACTTTAAATTTGCAATCAGTTTTGGTCATTTCACACATTTGTATCAGACATTGAAGGGGCTTTTATGAAACAAACAACCTCTATCTTATGGTTTTTAAAATGTAAGAAGAGTTGTGTATTATGTGGATTATTAATCTGTGGTGTTAAACATATGGCACGGTTAACCAAGATCTATGTAATTTAATTCAGCAAGGTTGTTGACATAATAGTTTGCAAGAACTGACTTTTTTTCTGCTAATAGGAAAATAAGTTTTCTTGTGACAAATGCGATTCAAAAGATCCTCATCACAAAAATGAATTAAACTTTCCATCAGTGTTGTTTTCTGATTGGTCAAACATATTTCAGTTAAAAGTAAGCTCTAAGTAGAGGGTTACCATTGAAGTTGAGGGGTTGCATCAGTTTCATTAGAGAAATATCATGGCCCAAGCCTTTGGGTCTGTAACGAATGTGGTATATGATCTTCTCAACAGCAAGAGCTTGTACTGTATTCACTGGCTGATCTATCAGCCCCACATAGGCTGTCCAGAATGTAGGGAAAGCGAATCTGCAAAAAACAAAAATGTATGACCTTCGGCTGACTAAGTAATGACATTTTTTAGAAGATATTATGATCTCACCCGTAAACACAATGAGCTGCGGTCAGAATCCACTGGGAGGAAATGATTGAACCTCCACACAGATGCTGATTTTGAAAGTGCAGACTGACCTGCCATGGGAATTGACCCACAGCTGACAAATTTCCACCAACAATACGAGAGCTGAACCTAGGTCTGGACCCACATTCTAAGAAAACATCAAATAAAGACAGCATTGGGGAGTAGTACTGATGCTATGTACTTCAAAAACAGATTTGTAGATGTCATATCAATCTTACAGCACCACTATCACACATACATTTGCTTACCTATGCATTTTAGGGTTGTTACCATCCCCAGGTTGCACTTGGTTTTACTTGAGAAATCAAAGAAAGCAAAATGATTAAAGGTGTAAAAAAAATTTAAGAAATGGACAACTACTTTTTAAATTCTAAAGTACTAAATTATTATGAAAGCAAAATAAATTTTACTGAGAAGCTACAAATGTTGAGTTTTCTAGAATGTTTTTAAAATAAACAATTTGTAAAAAAAAAAAAAAAAAGGGACAGTAAAAGCTTGAATAACTTATTTAGTTTTACTTGTCAAAAAGCTATTAAGCTAAAATAGACATCCTCTACATTTTAAGAATTTGATGATACTGGAGTTCCACACACACACTTTTTATTGTTAGCACTTTTGTTGTTTTTTTCACGCCATAATTCTTTGCATCTATGCTTTATGGAGGATTACTGATTTAAACACTGTCCTAATTTTTATTTTATCATAGTTTGGGAAATGTCATTTATTAATCCAAGAGCTTCGATTGGATGAGGAACAGCAGCATAGGCAGTATTTTCATCTCAAAGGCACAGATTATGATTGGCATCTCTTCGCTTGTCACTCCATTGAAAGACAGAACACCCATTTACATCAATCAATAGGGCCTGCTGGAAACTGGAGGTTTGTATAAAGTATATTTTATATCAGTGTTTATTCCTGTATTTAAGTTTGTCCAATTTCTCTATAAAGTTTCAACATTTGTATTATTAGTTATTTTGTCATCATCTTCAAAAATATAATTTCTTAAGAATTTTTATTTTTTGTCTTCAACTTTGGACAATATGTTTTTACCATTAAATCCCATTAAAATCTATAATTATAAAATATTACTGCCATTAAGGTTTAAAAACAAATCTAAGCCTTTCTGTATACAACGCGCATCTTACAATTAATCTGACATGGGGCGGAAAGATGGCACAGTCGTGAAGTTGGGCGTCTTGTAAACGTAGGGTTGGCTATTTGATGCCCATTAGATCCATTCTGCCATTGTGGCCCTGGGCAAGCCACCTCACTCGCATTGCCTTGTATGGGTGTGTGTGACTGTGGAGTCACACACACTGGAGTCAATGCGTGTGCTCCACTTCAGGTCCAGGGAGATTAATGTGCTGAGACACCTGCATTACTCCACTGGTGCCAGAAAAACTACTAAACCTATCAGAATATTTTTTTTCACTGACAGAAGAAGAAGGCTCCAATTAATAAATTAGGATGAATTTGTTAAGATACTACAAAAATGGAAGGATTGATGTTAAAAAAAGTGATTTGTATGTGTTTTTTACAGGCAAAAAACCAAACCCCTAGAGAAATCATTTGTTCACTAACAGAACCAAGACACACGTGTAATTTACATTAATTTTACAAAAACTGAAAGATTAAAGGTGAGTTAGAAATAGTTTGTATTGGAGTGTTGTTGCTTTTTTTTTTTTTAATCCCTTGATAAAATTACTTTGGCAGTCAATGTGAGATTTAGCACAATATTTTTCTTAACAAAAAAAATGACTGGGGTTTTAAAATGTAAAAAAAATTATATATGTGTCATTAAGCCTTTCACCGAATTGCTAAGTGGTAAAGATAGCTCATATGATATTGTAAACGCTATAAAAAAATATGAGTTTGAATTGTCTTGAACTGAAACTGTGGAGTATCTGTGGGTCTTACAAATGTGTTGCGGGTGTATTGGCAATTAGGTGACTTGATTTAACAATTGTATAATTCCCAAATTGGTCTTGATTTCATGAAAAGACAGTCTGACCTGAAAGGAGTAGGGCTTTCTCAATAATCATGTGTATCTAGTGATCAATACAAGCTACGTGCAGTCTACAACGTGCTCTTTGAACATAGCGTGATCTGCCTCTGCATGAGTCTGTATGTGTCATCATTATTTTATGCATAAATACCCTGTGATTTCTGGCAACTGGGGGTTACAGTTTTGAGAGTTGGTTCTGTAACCACGATTGCTGCTGTTCAAAGATCTTATGCTGTTATGCTGGAAAAGTAAAGAGAAAGTTGGACTGACAGTCGTAGTCTGTCTTCACTAAATTTATTTTTTATATTTATTTTACATTGCGGGGTGGAAAATAACCACATTGTTTTCCTGTTTCTGAAACTTCCAATGTGTTAAAACTTCCTGTGGCTGACTTGCCCACAAAAGAAAACAGGCAGGATAAAATCTGTTCACAGTGTGGTCAGATGGACCACAGTTATTCTGTACAGATATTCTGTATAAAGAGACTGCAAACCTGAAAACGTATTTTATAAACATTTTTTTCTGAAACTACCGCACACTTCACTCCAGCAGTTAAGTGTGACAGAAAGCACGGTTCTGAATTCGTTTTTTGTCGTGGCTCTGCAAATAGAGTTTTGTACCTATTTACAAAGTGGTTTTGGAATGATGAATTCCATCCCCTCTGGAGCTAGGCCAAAGACTATCCATATAGATACAGACCAACAAAGAAGATCAGAACCAGGGAAAGGCTGTATGCTCAAAGAAGAGGCAAAAACGGTGTTCACCCTAAATCTCAAGAGAGACGTAGCAGTACAAATGCAGTCCTGCATGAAAAGGTTGCAGGAAGATTATATTATTTATATGGTAAAAGTTGAGCTAAGGATGACTTGGAAAGATTATAGGAGCAGGCTGCTGGAGCGCCAAATTGGCAGGACATCTTAGACACGTCTGGAATAAATCTTCCAGCGAAATTTGACATTTTTAGCATATGAGAATTTACAAAATACACTAGGCACGTTAGTGTTAGGTTATACCAGAGTAAAGAGGGGAATGAGCCTACCTTGACATCAGATATCTTAAGTCAGGAAGAATTATTTGACTGATGTAGAGACAGAGAAAGCCTCAGCAGATGAGGAAGAGGAAGTGTGCATTTGAAGAAAAAAGCCGGAGGGAGGACAGAGGTACTGCTGCTCGGATAGCGAGGAGACTAAATCAGAAATTGAGGAGAGTGAGGAAAAAACTAAACTCTGATGAGGAAGAGATAGTAGCTTGGCCTAATTTAGCCAAAATAGCTGCATTGAATACACCAAAATAAAAAAATAAACTAACTCCCTCAACGAAACTTGACATTACTGGCATAGACATGTTAGAAAACATGACTTTTAAAACAAAAGATAACATGGAGAAAGTAGAGCAGGTGTACAAATGGGCTAAAATGCTACAGGTACTGAAATAAAACCACAGTAATTATGATAAATCGTCACACTCGGCTAAATCTGACTATTGATGAAGTTCAGTTTCAGAAGTACATAGAAGTGGACGATCAGGAAAAAGAGGGCGTAAAAAAGGAATAATTAATTAAAGTAGGGATGCACCGATACCACTTTTTTGGAAAACCAGTATGAGATCTTGCATTTCAGTACTTGCAGATACTGATACGTAATAAAACATGATTTAAATTTACAGGTAACAGCTTTAGTCATATAATTAAAAAACACACAAACAAGGGACAAAAAAACATTTATTTACAATGAAAAGCATGTTGTATGCAACATATTACAGAATAAATCATTATAAAAAAATAAGGGCTTAAATCTTAATTCTTATAAATTAAGCCTGGCTGGTGTTTGAGCAGCGGTACTGTTTCACATGTTTTATGGCTCGTTGTGGCGTAAAACACTGCGAGGTTATGCTAAGTTACACGGACTAACACTGCTTGTCCAAATATCCATGTTGAAACTAAAAGAATAGGAAGTTTGCAGCAGGCTTTGAACAATTATGTTTTTTCACAGAGCTCTGTAGGTCAGGCAGTCATGTAGCGCCGGCTTGGGACATCATATCTGGGCTCTGGAACATTTTAGGTGCTTGTGTTAAATGCACTACTATTTGAGCCTCCTCTGGACAATGTCGCTGAGCACAATTCGCAGGCCGCCTTTATTTTGTCCTCTTCATTCACTTTGAAATACTAGCTTTCATGTCTCGCCTCGTCTTCTACCCACTCAGAACTGTAGCCAGGGTGTGGGGGTGGGAAGTGATCATGTGATGCAAATTAGGCAATGACATCATCTACTGACTTTTGGAGCAGCCAATATCGACTAACCAAGTAAAACTTGGTGAAAAAGTTTTTTTCACAGGATTAAAAGTCTGGGAATAAAAGTAAGTCTTAAGATGAGTTTTAAATATGAGCAGCTAGGAGGCTTTTTCAGCATCTAAAGGCAAATCTTTCCAAAGTTTTGGTGTTTCCACAGATAATGCTTTAATTCAGTCTCTAAGTGAAAAAGGCATGTACTACTAATTGCAAAAAAACCTTTTGACTGTGTTTTCTGAAAATTCTCCCACAACTTCAGCCTCAACTCATGCTTGATCTCAGTCTTTCTAAAATATGGAATAACTTTTTCTTTTTGTTCAAATAAAATGTACAAGAACAATAAAATTTAACCTAATCTGTAGTTAGCTTTCAATTATAAAATTAATCAATCAGTGATGTATGTTAAAACTATTGTTCGATATTTTGCTGTGTTTTGTGACATTATAAATATTTTTTAGTCAAAAATAAAGTGTGTTTAACAATAGATCAAAATAAGTCTTTCATTCATTTGCCCTGAAAACTATAGCAAAGTTTTCATTACATTTGAACTTATATCAATACAATATTCAGGTAATGTTGCCAGGAAATTGAGCAGTACCTTAAATATGATATGTTGTGAATCTTGATGACTTGTTGAGAAGTTGTGATGTTTGAACCTATTGAGACCAGGTTCATTTGAAAGTCTGGTTCAATAGATGATAGAGGGACAGATTTCATCTCCACAAACCTACAAGACATGCCAAAGCAAATTACAGGTGGAAGTAGTGAATTTTGACCTTTTTGTGGCCCATAGGTTGTATTCCTTTCATTTATGAATCTTGACATGTTTATGGTCCCTTGGTACATATTCCATTGATGTAGGTATGTTCACGATGACCTTTTTATGTTCCCTTATTTTGATGTAGGCATGTTCACTGTGACCTTTTTAGGATCTCCAAATGGCATCTAGACTTTGATCTATGAATCTTTGCCATTGTTTATGCCCCCTACCTTGGATGTGGAAATGTTCAAGATTAACTTTGTAAGACCCGTTCCTTTGACATGCGGAATGTTCCAGATTTTTTTTTCTTCAGGGGCATGTATATATAGACAGGGTGTTCCGGAGGTAGAGGGCCACCAAAGTCATGGACGGTGAATTTAATCAGAACCCTGAAAACAATGATACAGACCTAGATGTTTCAATCATTCTGAAACATCTAAGCTGAAACATCTAGACTGTCGAGATTTTGCGTCAAGTTAATTACATGCCGTCAAATCCAGGCTCCTTAGGAGGAAAAAAAAGACTAAAAGACGCTATACTAAAACAAAAGGGAATCCGGTTGACGGACGATGAAGTGTACGACTGGCTGGCTGGTGAAGATGCTTACATGCTCCATCCTATGTGCCTAAAACCTATAAACGTAACAGAGTTTTGGTTTACGGTGTCGACGCTCAGTTTCAAGCGAATCTTGTCGATGTGAGTGAGTACTCAAAGGAAAACGATGACTCTAAATTTATTTTGCATCAACATATTTAGGAAATACGCATGGGTAAGGGCTTTAAAAAATACACCTGTTAAAGAGGTCGTTAAGACTTTTGAATCTATTTTCGCAGAGTTTAGTTCCCCAAAAGTTAAAGACGGATAGGGGTACAGAGTTTTTTAACAAAAACTTTCAAACCGTCTTGAAAAAGTATGACGTTTATCATTTTGGAGTGCACTGCGATTTGAAAGCCAGTGTAGAGGAACGTTTTAATTGTACTTTAAAAACCAGAACGTGGCGATTATTAACGGCTACTAATTGAAGACGCTACAAATGTTTTACAAGACCTGGTGGAGGGGTAAAAGATGGGCTTCCACACCAGTATCAAGATGAGACTGGCCAATGAATGTAAGGAAAATCAAGATGTCGTTTTACAAAATGTGT
Organism: Danionella dracula; assembly: GCA_900490495.1. Taxonomy (NCBI): domain Eukaryota; kingdom Metazoa; phylum Chordata; class Actinopteri; order Cypriniformes; family Danionidae; genus Danionella; species Danionella dracula. The sequence goes on from UELW01000278.1 coordinate 661,622, forward strand.
ACGGCATCATGACCAAAACATTACAGACGAAATTTAAATTGAAAGTCCGCGATGTCACCAGAATCTCAAAAGTACAAGGTTTTTTGGTTTTGCCAAAGGTTACGAACAAAACTTCACAGAGACATATATTACAGTAGCAGCATGCATCCCATGACAGCCACCTGTTTATAGACTATACCATTACGACGGCGAGGTCATAGACATAGTTTTATGAACAAGAACTAAAGAAAATGTAGTGAGAAAAAACAAAGCGTTTAAGGTTGAAAATATTTTAGGTGAGAAAAAACAAGGTAAAACAACTTTAGTTTTAGTTAAATGGCTAGAATAGCCGGCAAAATTCAATAGTTACGTGGATAAGAAGACTATCGTAGATTTTAAAGCACATTAAACCTATATGTAATGTGTAATTTGATGTTAATCCAGAAAATAAAATAAATAGTTAAAAACACGGCTGGCAACACTCATTAATCAGATTCTTCTTCTTTTTTTAGCAGGGATTCTTTAAATCAAAAGCTTACTTAAGGTCTCTTTTCTCTAGAATTGTCTAAGAACACACACACACACATGCACGTACGCACATTCATTCTTTAAGTAACCAAGAAAAAAATGAGGGACACGTCTTATTTTAACTTTTGTGGCGGTTGGTGGTTCAATTCCCATCAATCTGCCGTTGTGGCCCTGGCCAAGCCACTTCACTCACATTGCCTTTATGAATGAGTTTGTTTGGTGGTGGTCAGGAGGCTGTAGGCACAGAATGGCAGCCACGTTCTGTCAGACTGCCCCAAGGCAGCTGAGGGCTACCAAGACAGCTTATCACCACCAGTGTGTGAGAATGTGACGTGAAAGAATAATGCTCTAATAATTATAAAGCGTCTTTTAGTGTCTAGAAAAGCACTATATAAATTGAAGGCATTATTATTATCATTAATATTAATAACAAAAGGTTAATAGATTTAGACATTTTTTTCCTCGATCCGTGTCCTCTCAAAGTAGAAGTATGTCTGTTTGTTTGTATGTGTGTGTGTGTGTACCTTGTTTTATAGCTACCTATTTTAATTTCCGGATAAATGTCCAATGGCGTGTTACAAGGTAATGTAATATAGAAACGTAAACATAAAATACATAAAAAGACCATCATGAATATGCCAGAACATGCCTACATCAAAGGAATATGACCCAAGGAACCATAAAAATGTCAAGATCAAAGGATATACAGATGATAGGAATGTGACCTATGAGCCATAAAAGAGTCAACAGATCCCAGACTTGATGACCTTAGGAAGAGGAGGAGGGGGAGCGTACGAAGGTGAAAGCCATCAATCATTTAGACACATAGTCATTTTGACGCATATTCACTGCTGATGGAATCCTTTAAATCCTCAATGACCCTTTTCCCACTCACGTTATTCCTTATGTTCAGTTGTTTGGAGATTAGTGCTCATTTAAGTTTATCAATATACCGATCTATAGTTAACATACACATCACATGCTTGTGTTCAGTTTTCATAGTGATAAAATCCAATCTCACGTTATATATACTAGTTAGACATTTGTGAACTTGAACCTCACTAATACCAACCAATAGTTGTTATTAGGCAGAGCTACACAAAGCATGGAAGCATGTTTTTAGACATTGCAAAGAAAATGTACAGGTGGCAGTTAAAAGAGAAGAAATGTGACCCAAACTAAAATGTGATTAAATTTCAATGACTGCCTGGTTGTCAGAACCAAACAAACATGTAGTTAATCAGCAAGAACTATTAAAGTGGAAACGGGTGCTATTGGTCAAAGAGTTTCTTTATTTGGGGGGATTGCAAATGTTGTCACTGACTCTAAAAATAATAAGAAGCACTTTTAATACAATACCTTGAAAAGCCAAGCTGTTTGCAACCAGCAAAGGAAAGGTTAGAATTCCAGTTCTCAGCACAAACAGTCATCCAGACACCATGATTCAGTACCTGAAGAACAGAGCTTTTCCCACTCAGACGCACTGTACAAATGACGATAAAATGTTATTTTACATAACAAAACATTCTTGTCTACAGTGAATGTGATGAAGCTTACCACAACCAAGCTCATCTTCCCCATGTTCACAGTCCAAAAGCCCATCACACTGTGCCAATAAATTAATACACCTTGAGGATAGACATCGAAACTTTCCGGCGCAACTCAGGCCAACTACAACAGAAATATTAAAATTAAGACCTGAGCTATTAAAATAAGGTCAAGCATAATATCTACTGTATTGTTCAACTGGAGTGAACCAAACCCTTGCTTTGATTTCATCTTCAACAAAGTATGTGGCTAAAATATTGGAACACTGGAAACATTTACAGATATCTAAGCTAGAGTAGGACTTGGATACATTGTTTTTTGCTATTTTTAAGAACAGACCTAATCAGGGGAGTTGCCAGATACTAATTGATTTAATTGAATAGGTGATATGTGGAATGTGAGATCTGAGTTTACAGAATTTACTGAATTTTACAGATGTCCTTTGTAAGATAAAAGTTTTGAGCATTTGAAAGAGTCACAGTTTTTGAATAAAGAAAACTGTGTGGAAAAACTGACCTGTTCCAAACTGTTTAAAACTGCAAACTGCACCATCTGCATTGTACCATTTGCTAAATACGTTACACTCACATATTTTGAGTAAGAGTGGGAACAGAGTGACACAGTGAACCCTCCTGATCAGATTACAAGTTTCTGTATAGTATTACTATTTAAGTGGCATTTAAAAAAAAAATCTAGCAGATGAGAAACTGGTGATTCCCATGCCTCTAATTGTTTTCAATGAATAAGGGAATTCAGAGGATTGTTCAGAGGGAATCTTGGTAGTCATAACTGGTTTGATCATCGTGATCTAAAAGCACTGATGAGTTTGTACGTGAGTTTGTTCACCAACACTCCTTCTCCTCGACAGGTGAAGGAAATTTTACCAGCTTCCTAGACTCCCTAATCAGTGGATTGAGTTAGTCTAATTGCACTCAGTATTTAAACATTCTCAACCCATTGTTCTGCGAGTAGCATTAGATAGCAGCATTACAGGTTGTCTCGCAATGCTCTAGTTTATGCTTGAGTAGCACAAGTGTAAGACGTACACTTTTGTAACTTGAATTATAAACCTTTCAGTATTTAATTTTTTTTTGTATTATTTATTTATGATATTAATTTCACAAACCTGTTTTAAACCCTTTCATTTATTTTCTTTATCATATAAGTATTGTTATTTCAGAGTATTGCCTTATCAAAATTTTGATTTAAATGTGTGTTTCAATAGATGCACCTTTAAATTTTTAGGCCGTTGGCTGGAAACGCCCATTTAAACTCCATTTTGAGAGTCACTGAGTTAAAAAAGCCAAACCATGTTCTGACCCTCTGGTTGCTGTGAACTGTTCAGCGGAATTTAAGAAACTGATTTGATGAGTTTTGTCAAATTATTTGTGTATTTTCGGTTGAAGCTTCTGTTGAGTACTTGTGTTTGAGTTTATTAGTTTGGCAATTGTTTGTACAATTGACTTTGCTGTTTTGTATCAATGTGTATTTGTGTTTCATGTGTTTGTTATTTAGGTTTATTGTTACGTTTGAATGGAAGAAATGTTTATGTTGATAGCATTTTAGTTGAAATATTTGGTAACTTTGAATGCTTTAATGACTCAGCATTTATCCAATCGGTTGAACTTTGAATATTATTAATTGACCTCGTATAGGTCAGGTTTTTTTGGAAACCCTGAAAGTTGGATGGAGAGCCCCCACGAATCTGGAACATTGCTGGATTTTCAGTCTCATCCGTTGGACTTGTTTGGATCCTACATTAAGGTGAGATTGATTTCACAACACCTCCCCAACCTGGGGCAGGCCTTGGATGAGTACTAACTCTAGACCTAAAATATCCGATCCGGCTCAAACCAAACTTGTCTCATTCTCATCATAGTCCAAGCCTGAAAACAGTCGAATGACAAAGAACATCATCAGTCATACCTCCACCTAGTGGCGAGCATTGAAGGCATGTTTTTTTTTGTTGTTTTACGCTTCTATTTCAGGCATTGTATTACATACACACTTAAAACTTATCGCATTTGTGTAGGACCTTAAGACCTACAAAAAATTCCATTGGGTCAAGTTTCGAAACTGGATGGTAAAACCAGATATTTTAGGTGTTATGTAAAAAAATATAGACTTAGTACTTTGACAAACTCCTCCTAGGCGAAATGTGAAATCCAGCTGAAAATTGGTGTAGTTAGTCATAAGGCATTAGGGAAAAAAGTTATCAAAAGCTAAGAAGTACATAAAATGGTGTTGGGGTGGTGCTCTATAGCGCCAACTGAAGCGGTTTTGTAACTATTGCGCAACCAGTTTGTCGTAGGCGAATGAAAAAATGTACACATATGTAAATTATCACGTTGCAACTTTTACTATTATAAACCCTGTTTTCAAAATCGACGAGAAGATGGATATTTTGCAAAAACCTCTAAAAATGGCGTTTTTTGCTCATTTTATACTGATCCATCTGAACTATAATGTGGTTACTCGTAAGGCATGAGGGAAAAAAACTTATCAAAAGTTAAACAGTATGTCCAATAGTCGTGGTATGGCGCCCCAGCAAAGTGCATCCTTCAAAAATGAGCAAAAAAACATATATTTTGGACTGTATCTCTGTTCACGTTAAATAAACGTTAACAAAAACAGCCTGGCATGATTGTCCTTGTCAAGCTCAACAAAAGTATATGCATCACTGTGACTGCGCTCCAAAAATTGGCTCTACAGCGCCTCCTTACTGCCCTAAATGTGACCAAAATCTTCTTTTTAGCTGTTTTGACCTGTTGAACATGTTATAAAGCCCACCAAAATTTTTTCGAAGGTCATGTTCAATAAGTATAATAAATTAACATTGTCAATGAAATTGGATCTTGGATAACAGCTCTGCAGCACCCCCTTGAAGGCAAAAAAAGCTTAACACGCAATTTAACAAATTCCTCCCAGGAAAATTTCCATATCGAGCTGAAGTTTGGTCTGCTGACTCTTAAGGCATTTGGAAGCAAAAGTTATCAAAAACTTAGAAGTTCGTCACACGGTCTTGCTATGGCACCTTAATGAACTTGACCTTTTTTAAACGTGTACTGTAGCACTCGAATACTTTATCCAAAAAACATGAAGTTAAGTGACGATAAGCTTATAGCGCCACCTACTGCCGGTGTATATTTGTGGCTGTATCTCCCACATACTTCATCCAACAATCATGAAATAAATGAAGCGTGTCAGTCTTGTGATTCTGAACAGATTGTAATGCTAATGTTATAACACCGACTCTTGTTTTTATAAGAGTTGTTTGTGTAACAGTATCGATCATCTTTACATTTAAAGCTTTGTATCATTCGTTACTTAGTAAAGTGCCTTTTCACCTTGTTTCTAGTGATGTGTCGTTCATGAATGATTCGTTCTTTTTGAATGAGAATTTTTTTTTTTTTTTTAATGAGTCTTTAATGTGACTCGTAGGAACGAATCGTGTCGGAGAGGGTTTCGTTCAATGGCGCATGCGCAACATTCTTCTGGTTTTCCGCGTGTAACTCACTCATCATTTATGATTAGGGAACGAAAGGAGCCAGGAGACTCGGGGAAATGAACGAATGGTCCCGGGGACTTAGGGAAAAGAACGAATCTTGTAGCTTTCCAGCTGATATTGTGTTGGTTAATATTAGGGAGCGTCACGTGACAGAAGGCCCCGGGGCTGGACTGCACTCGTTACCATCAGAGAGAAGAAATGTGAGGAATGAATGAGACTTTAACCTAAAGACAGATCAGAGCTGAGCTGAATCAGACTAAAAGACCCTGGTAGACTTAATTAAAATATCTTTTTTGTCTTCAAGGATTATAGTTTTGTCTTATTTGTAGTGTGATTCGGGTTTGTGTATATACTAAATGTGTTTGAGAAGAAACACACATCATTTTATTGGTATTTACTAAAATGAACGAAAGGACTTGAAAAAACATTTGTTCATTTAGCTGAACGGGACTCAAAGATCCGAGTTGGAGAAATGATCTGAACTTCCCATCACTACTTGTTTCGAGCTCTCGACGACGATGAGTGAAAAAAGTCAAAAGGCCAGGAGGTGGTGCCTTTGTTCCCGGTGGACGCATCGCGCGAGACCCCTCCCATCGCTGCTTGCAGCTTTAATTAAGTTTGTTCCCCAAAGAAGAGTTTTTAGTTGATAAAGGAAAGGAAGGAACATATTTCCAACCCATTTCTACATTGTTTCCTTTCATGCTCTGGTCAACAGACAGAGGGTGAAGGGAATAATAAGTACAAATGAAGCACACCTATGGTTTACACACCTTTAATTATGCATTTTGGAATCAGCAAAAACTTGTTTCGATCAAAATATTATAATAATCATAGAATTTGACCTCCATGAACATTAGACAGTTAAGAAAAAATCCTGTAAAGTAGAGCATGCTCTGAAGACATCAAAAACTCACCCCCTAGACCAACAGCAAGTGTGATTATGAGGATGAGAAGAACACAAGCGCCGATCAGGATCTCCATCCTGTGTTCAAACAGACTGCCATGGAGTGTTTTCTTCTCTGTGAGAAAATTGTAAAGATGATCATTTTACTTTTATAATATTTTTACTATTAAATCAAAATTGTGTGGATTTTATGCCTTCAAATGTAATTTTAATGTTGTTTAAGTGGCACAAGTTTCAAAATAGATTAATTAACTTTTCAAATGTCCATCTACATTGGTACTACAAAAAATGTAGGTTCACATACAAACCCATACACAAAAAAAAAAAGTCTAATAATGAGTGGGTTTTGCAAGTAACCATAAACATAAAATGCAGTCGTATGTTAAAGGATGACTGTGGCAATGTGAGGTGAACAAAGTTCATATAAGTGGTGAAGTTCCTATGAGAAGCAATTCCATGTCTGCAAAATTGTAAAGCCACCATCATAAGAGAAGAAATGCATTTGAATTTCCTGTGATGCTTTATAGCCAATACTGACCCACCACAACATTCCAAAGACTTACACCTCAAGGATGTGGCAGGGGCAGAATGTTAAGCACATGTTGAAAAACATCAAGATCTAAGTTCATTGTTTATTAGACAAATAATCATATAAGAGAAGGGGAAACATTTGGTGACTCAGTTGCCTGGAAACTGTAGATAGAAGAAGAAAATGTAGGCTACAATCAAAAAAGATGTTTAATATTAAAAAGTAACATTGATTGTAATTGGCTAAAACCCACAGAAACAGTGCAACTCAGAACTCTTAGAATTTGATGTTTATACTTTGCAGGTATTGGCAAACAACAATGACGGTTGTGTGTGTGCTGTAAAGATTGCATCCATCATCCAAAATCTGTCATTTTTATTCCTAAGGAAGAATACAGTTTCATTGGTAATACCCCTTTGAAATCATGTTAAATTTGGAGCCTGGTACAGCACAGGACCAGATGTGATGGTAAATGTGGGTGTGGGCAGAAAGCCCAGCAAGCAAGGAACATTATGATCATGTCAGCAGTTAGTCATCTTTTGGTCACGCTGAACTTACTTTGTGACAACTTTATGAAATGTGGTGATTATGTTGTGGTAACGTTTTCTGGAATTTCACTAACTTTCCTAATCTATCATGAGCTTGCTAGACTATTTCAATTTTAAAAATAAATTACTATTGATTTTTGAAGTTAAAATATTTATCCTGAAAACTTGACACTAAGAAGTAAAAAGTAATTCAATTTTTTAAATTTATGGCAAGTTTAAATATATCTTATCTTAGATATTGCATTTTCTATATCAAACAAATCTAACACTTAATAAAACATTCTTAAAAATGTAATGGTCGAATGTCATTTCATTTTTTTTTAATCCTCTGACTTATAAAAAATGGAACATGCAAAGATTTGAAGTGTGAGCTAGTGAGCGTGGGCAGAATTTTACTGTGAAGATAAACACCATTTATGATTGATACAATTTTATGATGAGAGACAATAAATATATTTTTAATTGGTGATTTAATATTATTCATGTGACACGACATAAACCATAGTCGAAGTGATGTCGTTAGGCTAGTTTTGAAAGGGCATGAAAGGTCATTAGAATGAGCAGTAAACACATTGATTGTATATAACATGGACAGAGTGTTCATGACATCAGCCTTAAGGTTCTGGAAAAGTCAAATGAAGCTCAGAGGGGGTGAAGCCTAACTGAAAAATGCGTCCTCAGAGCCGGGACATGGCCATAGTGAAGGCGTCTTATTGGCTAAAAGGTTTACATTTTATATAACTTAAACAAACAAATATAAAAATTATTCACCCCCTCAGAGTGTTTATACAGATCAAAACTAGCGTTCCAAATCAAAAAACATAATGGAGACAGAGGTAGAAATATGTTTTAGTTTTTTTTTTCAGCCCCAAAGTTGGACAATTTTAACACTGGTGTGACTAAGAACTTGCTCTGTTTTGGAGTCAGGTTCAAGCGGCCACTCAGTGAACTGCAGTCCAGCCACTTCCTATCAAGCTTCAAGCGGGAAAGGAGGAGGTTGCCCCTTGAGTAAATATAATTCAGCTCATTATCCTCCCTATAAACCTGTCTGCCTACTATATTTCCTCAGATGCTCAATTGGTAACCATCCACCTTTCCTTCTCCACAACGTCATGGTGGGGGGTGGGGGTTTACAGTTCACACCCTAAGACTCGGAGCTCTCTGTTGGACAGCTCGCCTAGTACGCTAGACCCCACCAAGTATGTTTGCGTATTATTATCCCTATTCGGGGAACAGGGGTTAAGAAAGTAACCATTGCGTTCCCTGTCTAGTCTAGTCTGGCACCGAACGGGCCCGCTTCCGCTTTGGCCTTAAGTATAGACTTAATTTTTAAGGCCAATCGGCAAGTTTCTCTACAGAAACTTCAAAACTAAATATCTCTGAAATGAAGTGCCCTACAAGTTTGAAGGTTGTTTTAACATTATGTTTAATTTGCATAATTAGGCTATGCTAACTTTCCCACAGAAACTTCAATGTCAAATATCTCTGAAACTAAGCAACCTACAGGTGTGGCATTTTTTTAGCTTGACTCTAGAGGAGAGTGGATTTGTAAAATTAATTTGGCCATGCCCACTTTTCCAGAGAAACTTCAAAGTCAAGTATCTCAGAATCAAAGTGACCTACAGGTGTGGAGGTTGTTTTATCTTGACCCTAGTGGAGGATTGGTTAAGCCACGCCCACTTTTTAAAATTCATTCATTCATCTTCATGTCGGCTTTATTCCCTTTCGGGGTCGCCACAGCAGAATGAACCGCCAACTCTCTGGCATATGTTTTACGCAGCGGATGCCCTTCCCTGCCGCAACCCATCACTGGGAAACATTCACACACTCTCATTCACACTTTAACACTATGGACAATTGTTCTTATTCAATTCACTTATACCGCATGTCTTTGGACTTGTGGGGAAACCGGAGCACCCGGAGAAAACCCACGCGATCACGGGGAGAACATGCAAACTCCACACAGAAATGCCACCTGCCCCAGCCGAGCCTAGAACCAGCGACCTTCTTGCTGTGAGACGACCGTGCTACCCACTGCGCCACCGTGACGCCCACTTTTTAAAATGTTTTTTTTAAATACAAATATCTTGAAAACAAAGCGAGATACAGGTGCAGGAATTGTTTTTTCCTTGACCATAACCAGAAGGAATTTTAACAAAACCCACAATTAAAACTTTTTCAAAGTATTGTTTTTTGCTCAAGCCAATATTAAAGTTTATTTTTCTTCTGAACCAAATTTGGGTACACATGTCTTTTTAGACCAGGGATCACCAACCTTTTTGAAACCGAAGGCTATTGATTAATGCGAAGGGCTACCCATTTGATACACTATTCTGAAATAGCAAATATGCTCAATATACCAATAACCAAATGTCATTATTAATAATTAATTATTTTCATCTCTGTGAAGACACTAATGATGTTAATAGTTTCTCACAAAGAATATCAACAATGATTTAAAAAGATAGGATGCAGATAAATTTTGGGTGTTTTTGGTAATTAAGTGACCTGATTTAACATTTCTTTAATTCATACATTGATCTTGATTTTATAAAAAAGAGAGTCTGACCTTAAAGCTTGAGTCCATGTAAAAGACAGTCTGACCTTAAAAAGGAGTGACACTTTTCTAATAAGGATATGCAACTAAAGACAAACATCTGCTACGTGAAACTTATCTGCAAAGACAACTTCCTGTATATATACCCCACCTATGGAGCAACACAGGGAGGTACAGTTTTGAGAGTCGGTTCTGTAACCATCCATATTACTGTTCTATGACCTTATGCGGAAAAGTGAAATCGTGAAAGTCGTAGCCTGTCTTTATTTAATTTATTTTCAAAGTTTATTTTAAACCGAAGGGTGAACAACAATCACAAAATATCGATATGCAATGTTTTATTTTTTATATGTCTTGGTGCAAGTGAAAAAAACATTTTCTTAAAAAAAAAACATTTGAACACAATCCCTTTTACAAAAGTCCTTGAAAATCCTAATGTCCAATTTTCATTAGCCACTAACATTTTTAAACAAACCATCAATTACTAATAAAATAATATTCCCGTGGGGTCCTGGGATAGAATAGGACCTCAGCACCCCCTTGCTATTCGTAAGAGGCGATTAAAGGGGGCGACTTGTTTGTCGTGAGTTGCAACAAGTGTCCCTGGTGATTGAGGATATTGTTATACTGCGGTTTTCAATCATCCAACACATTACTTTGGCTCAGATTTCACTTAGATGAGTGATTGAGTTGTTGCGACTCAATCAATCGGCTGGTCAGGCCTGCCTAAAGAATGAGGATCCCCAAACTCTTTAGACGCTGGCTAAGGATCAATCAAGGATGGAATTCTATTACTATAGTTTCTACCCTTGAGTATATCTTATCTATATCCTTGATATGCAACCACTGGATGTCCTTGGCTCTGCATATCCCCTAGTTGGGCTCCGAGGAGGGTGAGGAGTAGGTTTTATGAATCTTATACAAATAAAACATGGATTCCCACATAAATAAAAATGCATGCTGGATCAAGACGTACATTTGGAAAATGTATGAAGTCTTTTGACAAAAGTGACAACTGGCAAATCTTTATTATTCTGGAATCAACATCACCAGACTCCCCTATGAGCAAGCTTTCCCCTTTGCTATCAAGCAAGGAGTATTGGGGTTAGCTGGTACAGTGAAGGATATCAAAAAACTAAGATCAGGACAAATTCTTGTAGAATGTGCCAAAAAAGTTCAAGCTGATACTTCAGCATTAAAGTTGGCATTTTTATCCCAAACCCTCGCAGAAGCTTCAGGTGTCAGAAATTTGCCCATGAAGACTCCAGCTGCAAGAACAAGCCAATATGTGGTCTATGTGGAGAAGACAAACATGAAAGTTAATGTTCCAACTTCCAAAACTTCCAAAAAACAATATAAACTCTTTAACAAATATGGCCCAAGCTGCAAGCGTGCCTCTTGAGGAGATGGAAAAGCTGTAAGGAAAGATGTATCGCAAAGTCAAATTCAAATAAACACCAATCTCCAAGCAGTGGCAATCCGTATAACTCTACAAAGGGTTGTCACTATTTGCTCCATGTACTTACCCCAGATAGTAATGTGTCTTCTTCAGAACTGGACAACCTAATGGAACAGCTACCTCATCCAGTTCTCATCATGGGAGACCTAAATGGACATAGTCCCTTATGGGTTAAGAAGGATTTGAATTCAAGAGGAAAGATCATAGAAAAATTCATCAATGATAATGACCCCAGCTTACTGAATGATGGAGCACCTACTTACTTACACCTTGGACATGGCTCCTTTTCAACAGTAGATTTAACCATTTGTTCACCAGAACTTTTAGTTGATTTTGTATGGCAAGTCTGGAAAGATCAGTGTGGGAATGACCTCTTCCCACTAATAATCTCATCAAAGTTGGAAGAAGTGTAGCAGAAAACTACAAAGCAAACTCGCCCATTTTTAAAACGTTATGTTGTAAAGAGTTAAATAAAGTCCCACAAGAACATGGAACAAATGTCCTGGTTCTCCAATAACTAATTCAAATTGCAGACAAATCCATCCCCAAAACTATTGGAAAGATGAAAAAGAAACAAATTCCTTGGTTCAACGACAGATGAAAAGAACTTATAGTAGAAAGGAAACAAGCCTTACGAAATTTTAACAAACGCCCTACGTCAGAAAACCTCAAACAAACTGAAAACATGTAGAGCTCAAGCCAGAAGATACATGAATGATGCTAAAAAAAACTCTTTATTCAAAAACTTTCAAGTGGAATTCCAAAACAACAGAAGAAAACTTGAAATGGACAACATGAATTTTAACTCCCAGAATATTGAAGACTATAATTTACCTTTCACTATGATGGAACTAAAAATTGCACTGAAATCCAGTCATAATACTACATCAGGACTGGACAAAATCCATTGTGAATTTTAAAACAACTACCTCCTTTTTCCCTTGAAATTCTGCTCAAGCTGTACAATAACATATGGGAGACAAGGACAATCCCCCAAACATGGAGAGAAGCTATCCTCATACCGGTTCCAAAACCAGGGAGAGATCATTCAAACCCAAACAATTTCAGACGTATGGCCTTGACGAGCTGCATTTGCAAGATCATGGAGAGGATGATCAATATTATGGAAACTACAATCTGACCATTTCATTAACGATGTCCAGTGTGGCTTCAGAAAAGGAAGTGGCACTAAAAATCAACTGATCAGAATAGAACATTACATCAGAGGTGGTTTTATTAATAAAGAACATGTGATAGCCATTCTGTTTGATCTGGAAAAGGCATATGATACCACCTGGAGGTATGGAATCCTGCAAGACCTCCACCAATTGGGATTTAGAGGAAATTTGCCCATGTTCATTGCAGAATTATTATCATTGCGGAAATATTTGGTCTAACATTGGAACCCTAGAACAAGGAGCACCACAGGGGAGCATACTTTCTGTGACCCTCTTTCTAATTCAAACATGTATAAACAAAATCAACTCCTGGTCTCTATCAAACGGCTTCAGATTCTCAAAGGGAAAACAGTTTGCATCCATTTCTGCCAACTTCGATCTCTTCACCCTGATCCAAAACTATTCCTAGACGACATAATCATTCAAGTAAGAAAAAGAAGTCAAATTCCTAGGGGTCATATGGGACCACAAGTTAAATTTAATTCCACATATCAAGCCAATTCGAAGCAAATGTATGAAAACGCTAAATATTATAAAAATTCTGGCAAGAACAAAATGGAGCGCCAACTTCACAGTTCTTATAAGATTGTACAAAATGCTTGTGAGATCAAAAAAATTCAAATTGAGTACGAAAGCATCATTTTTGGTGCTGCACTTCAAAAAATGCACTCTTGGAACAAGAAAAAAAGCCTCAAACAAAGTTAAACTCTTCCTATATTAAGCAAAAAAATCTGCCAATTGGGTAAGCAAATTTGACGTAGCAAGAATTCATAAAACTAGAAAAAAATTCTAGCTGATAAATAGACAAAAACGAGAATATTTCAACTTGTATCTAGTCTCTAGTGGTCTTAGACAAACTAGACAATCTGTCTTAAAACTATGATGTTGTCTCTTATATTTATGACTAACTTAGAAAATTTAGTATTAAAATAAGTATATATGACCTTAAATTAAGAAAGTTTGTGCTTAATTTTAGTTCTTAAAGTAGAATATGGGTTCTTAAAACTAGAAATAATTATATATTATTATTATTATTATATATTATTTAGGCCTATTGATGCATTTTTAGATAGCACAGTTCAGATAGGAGAGAGGAAGAACTCCTAGTAGAGCTCAGGGGAGAAGTTTGGCAAAGGACCAGATCTGGATTTGAACCTCCGTCACCAGAGGCTCCACATGTCAGCGCTCTGACTGCAACGCTATCAGTGCTGTCAAATTAATTTGTTTCTGATAAGCTATATAAAACTAAAAGAGAAAACATTCTAGTTTTAAGACAGATTGTCTAGTTTTAAGACCACTAGAGACTAGATACAAGTTGGAATATTCTAGTTTCAATGCATTTTTACAGCTTGGAAAGACGTGTTTTTGTAATTTTTTAAGATCCAACAGCTTATGTTACCAGCTAGAAGTTTTTGCTAATTTTAAGAATTCTTGCCAACTCAAATTTGCTTACCCCATTAGCAGAATCTTATGCTTGATCTAGGAAGATTTTATCTATATTAGAGGTTTTTTTTTCTTGTTTCAAGAGTGCTTTTTTGAAGTACAGATCTCTTCCATCAAAGTTAGAACACAACTGGATGGATATTAAAATTTGGGGTATTGATGATTTATTTACGGTGTAGATCCTTTTTCTTATTTTTTTCACAAACATTTGAGTCTTATTTCAATAAATCAAATGTTCTTACCTTTACTTGATCTAGACTAGATTTTTTTTCTTGTTCCAAGATGCATGTTTTTACCAGTATTTAATATTGATTTCTTAAAATAAAATATCAATAACAATCTTGATATAAGAATATGTTGAGTCAAAAATTCTTGTTTAAAGATTCATGTTTTAAGATCAGTGGCAAAATCGGCAACTTGTTTCACATAATTTCTTAATTCAAGAAAATAAATGACCAGAGTAAGATTTTTTTTCTCCTCAAGAAAATATAAGTGTTATTTTCTCAAAATAAGCTAAGTAATCTATACCCAAAAGGTTTAAATGAGAAAATTCTTCCTTAAATAAGAAAATTAAGATTTTCTATCTAATTTTAAGAACTTTTACCTTTGCTTAGAATTCATTTTTTTGCAGTGTGCAAGGAAATCTTACCTTAAAGATTACCTTTAGGATGTCGTTCACTACACTGGCCTAAGGCTTTGCTTGAGAGCATTCAGGACCTCATATAGAATAGCAATCAAAATAAATTAGATGTAGCTGACTGGTAAGTGGCACTATTTTGAGCTATTTTTAAAACAAGGCCGGCGGGCGACTCCTATGGTCCTTACGTTGGTGACCCCTGTTCTAGACGCTTAAACTGACTTAAAAAATTTTTTAACTATTCACTCTTGTCTAACTGTAGCTGCTATGTCTTTTCATACTGGTACCACTAAAGGATTTACGGGTAATCGTTAAGAATGCTGGGAATTTTTTCCCATTGACTTAACATGAGGTCAAACTTTGTCAACTTCTAGCTCAAACTGAGAAGTTCGAAGAAACCTCCAGCTCACCACACTTAGAAAACTTATCAGTCTGAGGTATATTAGACTGACCTAGGTGCAAAAGTACTTTACCCCATAAAAATTTATGGAAAATGTGTCTCAAATATGAAACAAGCTAGAGACACAGGGGTTGACTTATCTTACTCATTTATTTGCATGAAATAATCAGGCCATGCCCACTTTTCACTAAACCTTCAAAGTCAAATATCTTGAAAACGCAGATACATAGAGGTGCGCCAGATGTACCTTGATACCAAAGTTGCATAAATTAATTAGACCACACCCACTTTTCACTGAAACTTTAAAGTCAAATATCTGGTAAAGGAAGTGACTTACAGGTGTGGCGGTTGTTAAGTCTTAACCTTAGTAGAGAGTAAATTGTAACTCGATACCAAAATTGCTAAACCTATATAGACTATGGCACTTTTCACTGAATCTTCAAAGTCAAATATCTAAAAAATGAAGTGGCACACAGGTGTAGCAGTTATTACGTCTTAACTTTAGTAGAGAGTGAAATCTATTTTGATACAAATTTTGCATAAACTATTTAGGCCATGCCCACTTTTCCTTGAGTCCAATGTCTCGAAAAAGAAGCAACATGTGCAGCTGTTGTTAAGGCTTAACCCTTTTACTCCTATAATGATACTATAAATATAACAGTTTGCCTGGTATTCTTGTCTTGTTTTTAATCCTTGTGTTAGAAAATGTTGTTTTTATGATTATTTTTGTCAGTTTTTCTTTTCAGATGAAATAACACTTTAAAAATCTGGCAAATATCTGTTATTATGTTATAAAGGCAAACAAGAAAAGTAAAAAAAATGATTTTAATTTTCATCAAGTTTTCCTTTATAAAAAAACTACAAATGTAGAGCAACAAGAATTGAGATTACAAAGATGATTCTCAAACTATTTTAAATAAACTCAAACAGTTTTGTTTGGACAGGGCTTTCAGTATCCAGTTCACAAGTTGTTTTATTTACATATGTACAGGTGCTTTTGTTTCAAAGCGACAGAGTGCTAACCCTGTGTATCTTTGGCAAAATTAGCAATGAAGTTGACAGTCCGGACCTGTGTTGTGTTAAGATCCAGCTAACAACTTTATGTTAGAAGAACCTTTTGTGAATTGTTGTATAACTTTAAGAACTTGCAATTCTCCTTTCTTTTAGAACTTCATTCTGCCTAATTTAAAGACATTACATGAATTACGGTACAAAATGAGGATGTGTTTGTAAGAGAGCTATTCTTGAGCTGCATTCTGCATGCGTAGAGCAGATCAAGGTTAAAGGTAAAGTAAGTAGGCCAAAAGTTAACTCTGTGCATCTGTGAGCCTGCCTGGTGGGAAAAAGAGGTAGTGTGTGTTATCATGAACATGACATGATCTGGACATGAGCTGGACATGCAGAGAACGCATGAAAGACGAGCCAATGAACGGTGGAGTAGGGAATGCGTCATAACGGGTATAAAAGATGGAGACATGCACTGAGCGGACGGATTTGCCAGCGGAGCTGATGATTGATGACCGAAGCGAGGAAAAACATTTAAGACGACGAAAAGATATTTGCTTTGAAAAACCAACCAATTTTTATCCACGATGGATGAGTACTATTTTATTGTTTGATGTTTACTATGTTCGTAATATATTTAAAAAGAGATTAATTAAAAGGAATGTAATTGATTGCAATTACTGACTATCGAGTTTTTTATTTAAAATGATTTTTAATCTTTGATGAAAGATTTTTTAATGTAAAAGTATAAGAGAAAGAACTGACCAAAAAGTAGTTTTCTGACCAAGCTCCAAGCATTTAAAGCTTAGAATTTAGGGCAGATTCGACTTACTTAACCTAACCTGAGAATAATAAATAAAAAAGGTTGAAGGTGTAAAAGATTAATGAATTAATTGAACACCCTAAAACAGAATTTAACATTGCATAAATGTTAGTTTGTCCAGTTTTCTTACATCATGGGAACGTTTTCTCAAGGCTATTAAAAACATTTTTAGAATGGTCTCTTCACAAAAAATGTTCTAGGAATGTTCTGAGAACTTTTTTTTTTCAACATTGTGAGCACATTCATACCTCATAAAAAATTTTGTTTTGAAACAACTTTTAAATAACTTTAGCGAATGTAATGAGAATGTGCCCTATTTGCTGGGGATCTGTTCCCTTTCATCTCAATCAGTGCTAAAACTTTTTGAGCAGTAATAATTTTGAGCAAAGTTTGTGTCGATACATTTATTTTTACTTTCCATTATTCCATTTAAATTGAACATATGAAAATTATTTTTGATCAAAAAATGGTTTTAATATTAGAAAAGTGTTTCTCTAGTTCTGATTAGATCAGATGAGGTTCAGCTCTGAAGAGAGGCTATAAAACTCTGAAGCAGAGTAAACGATGTGTTTGAGAAAAAAAAGCTCTGAATTAAAAATAACCTGTTTAAACCCCATAACCCTGTAAAAGAGTTAAAAATAGGTTAAAAACTAAGAATAAAATTAGGTTATGATTGGTTATTACCCGAGTAGAATAAGTCTGATTCAGAAAGAGAAAAATGAAAGGCAGAGGATGATAACGGTAAATAGTGAGCAACTTAAAATAAATATTAAAATAATTAAAACTAAATTGAACTTATAACCTGGGAACACATTTATGAGTGAACTACTAAGCTTTAATAAAGTCTAATCGAGAGGGTCTTATTAGTTGTTAGAGCAAACCGGGAGATAGAACAAAAATAAATGGTGCTGGCTAATAGGTAATATTAATAAAACTCAGTTCATTACGACTGCAGCGCATCCGGACAGGGATACATAATATATATTAAACTAGGATCTTAACACATCTCCGAACATATTTCGAGACTAGGGAGGTGAGGTTTCCGGAAACTTGCGCTGATTTTGAATACCAGGCATTTCTTGAAAGTAAGGCCCAAGAGCTGCATGTATTTGGGGAGTGGACATTTGAATACCAGGAAGCACTGTAGGATTGAGTCCTGAAGCACACTGAGGTAGTGTGGAGTTGAATACCAGGCAGCACTGTAGGATTGAGTCCTGAAGCACACTGAGGTAGTGTGGAGTTGAATACCAGGCAGCACTGTAGGATTGAGTCCTGAAGCACACTGAGGTAGTGTGGCGTTGAATACCAGGCAGCCCTGTAGGATTGAGTCCTGAAGCACACTGAGGTAGTGTGGAGTTGAATACCAGGCAGCCCTGTAGGATTGAGACCTGAAGCACACTGAGATAGTGTGGAGTTGAATACCAGGCAGCCCTGTAGGATTGAGTCCTGAAGCACACTGAGGTAGTGTGGCGTTGAATACCAGGCAGCCCTGTAGGATTGAGTCCTGAAGCACACTGAGGTAGTGTGGCGTTGAATACCAGGCAGCCCTGTAGGATTGAGTCCTGAAGCACACTGAGGTAGTGTGGAGTTGAATACCAGGCAGCACTGTAGGATTGAGTCCTGAAGCACACTAAGGTAGTGTGGAGTTGAATACCAGGCAGCCCTGTAGGATTGAGTCCTGAAGCACACTGAGGTAGTGTGGCGTTGAATACCAGGCAGCCCTGTAGGATTGAGTCCTGAAGCACACTGAGGTAGTGTGGCGTTGAATACCAGGCAGCACTGTAGGATTGAGACCTGAAGCACACTGAGATAGTGTGGAGTTGAATACCAGGCAGCCCTGTAGGATTGAGTCCTGAAGCACACTGAGGTAGTGTGGAGTTGAATACCAGGCAGCACTGTAGGATTGAGACCTGAAGCACACTGAGGTAGTGTGGCGTTGAATACCAGGCAGCACTGTAGGATTGAGACCTGAAGCACACTGAGGTAGTGTGGAGTTGAATACCAGGCAGCCCTGTAGGATTGAGTCCTGAAGCACACTGAGGTAGTGTGGCGTTGAATACCAGGCAGCCCTGTAGGATTGAGACCTGAAGCACACTGAGATAGTGTGGAGTTGAATACCAGGCAGCCCTGTAGGATTGAGTCCTGAAGCACACTGAGGTAGTGTGGAGTTGAATACCAGGCAGCACTGTAGGATTGAGACCTGAAGCACACTGAGGTAGTGTGGCGTTGAATACCAGGCAGCACTGTAGGATTGAGACCTGAAGCACACTGAGGTAGTGTGGAGTTGAATACCAGGCAGCACTGTAGGATTGAGTCCTGAAGCACACTGAGGTAGTGTGGAGTTGAATACCAGGCAGCACTGTAGGATTGAGACCTGAAGCACACTGAGGTAGTGTGGAGTTGAATACCAGGCAGCCCTGTAGGATTGAGTCCTGAAGCACACTGAGGTAGTGTGGAGTTGAATACCAGGCAGCACTGTAGGATTGAGACCTGAAGCACACTGAGATAGTGTGGAGTTGAATACCAGGCAGCACTGTAGGATTGAGACCTGAAGCACACTGAGGTAGTGTGGAGTTGAATACCAGGCAGCACTGTAGGATTGAGACCTGAAGCACACTGAGGTAGTGTGGAGTTGAATACCAGGCAGCACTGTAGGATTGAGACCTGAAGCACACTGAGGTAGTGTGGAGTTGAATACCAGGCAGCACTGTAGGATTGAGACCTGAAGCACACTGAGGTAGTGTGGAGTTGAATACCAGGCAGCACTGTAGGATTGAGACCTGAAGCACACTGAGGTAGTGTGGAGTTGAATACCAGGCAGCACTGTAGGATTGAGACCTGAAGCACACTGAGGTAGTGTGGAGTTGAATACCAGGCAGCACTGTAGGATTGAGACCTGAAGCACACTGAGGTAGTGTGGAGTTGAAAAAAATTGGTAAGTTGGTATGCTTTGACAATGTACATTGTAGAAAAAGTAGATTCAGCAGCTATGCAACAAAACATTACTGAAATGCCTATTGTAACTCAACAACAAAAGAAACAAAAAACAATTGAACTAAAAGGGGAATGGGATTTCAAAACGCTTTGTGAAATGCAATCAGATGCAAGTGTACAAGCAAAACCTCAAACCTCAAAGGAGGGACAAAATCTAAGGAGGGAATAGTGGACAACAATTCAAGGTCAATTAATAATACCAGAAAGTGCAGAAAAAATGGTACTATTACATGCTCATGGTGTTGCGCCCCACAATGGAATAGAAATGATAGATGTTATAATTAGACAATTGAACCATTCGTTTCCTTAAATCCAAGCAAAAATATACAACTTTCTAGAGAAATGTGAAACGTGTATGGTCAGAAACATCAAAAGTGCTCCACATATCATCAGAACCTTTCCTAGCCCAAGAGGACCCTTTGTAAGCATTGTCATTGAAAGTTGTTAGTGGTAAAAGATATATCCTAACAATAGTTTGCCGGTTCAGGGGCTGGGTAGAAGATTTTGCAGTGAAATATCAAAGTAAAGAAGCCATAGTGAATGCCTTAACGAGAGAGGTATTTCTGAGATTTGGTATCCCGTCACAGGTAGTGTGATAATGGACCTGGTTTCATAGTGGCTGTTATGAATCAATGTGTTCCCGGTTGTAAATTGATTTGAAGTACGATTCAGTGTATAACTCAGTGTATAGGAGTGTGAAAGAATGAATCAGACTTTGAAGGGAAAGCTTTCAAAAATCTGCGCTAAAACCAGTCAAACCAGACTTTACGCATTGCATTATTCAGCATAAGAAACATCACAAATTGTGAAACCAAATTGACACTTCATGAAATGGTCACAAGAAGAGCTTTGACAATTTGAATGATCTAAGAAATGACTAAAGGAGAATCTTTGTTTGTGTTGATTTTTTGCGTTACAGGTTATTAAGAGGTTGAGAATGTGGAGAACGTGGGACAGAAGTATTCCTACGTTCCCCTTAGACCTTGTGGTGGATCGAGACAGCTTCAGTTGCAAATTGGGTCTACATGCCCCAGCGCAAACTCAGCTAACTTTCTAGGTATAAGTCGGATTAATAATCTACATCCAGTGGAAAAAGGAACATTTAGAGAACATTTTTAAAAAGGAAAACATTTTTTGAAAAATTGAAAAAAAGCTAAATATAAAGAAAAATGACTCAAGACACTTTTTGTTCATCTTGGAATTTAGTAGGATGTTCTACTTACCCCAGTTGGAGAATTGACCCAAAAACAACCCGTCCAGATACTTTGAGTAAAGGAAAAACATTGTTTCAGCGACTAAGCAATACTAAATTGCCAAACCAAAGAATTATTTGCCATTGAAACAGTATTTACTGGCAGAAATTAATATATAGAATGGGTTTTTTACACTGCTAAATCTTTAAATATTAGTGATTGCCTAGTCTGTGCAATAGCATGACCAGAGTTGTCAACTACTCTATTCAAGCAATTGAAAGACTGAGAAAGCAATTAGACAAGACATCCCTAATGACAATTCAAAATCTTATTGCGCTAGATAAGATGTTAGCGAAGGAGGGGGGTGTGTGCATACTTTTCGAGCAGTCTTGTTGTTAAGCCATACCAGGGCATACGGAAAAAGAGGGGAAGATATCAAAAGCGCGTTCCGAGGATTAAAATCTCTGTCAATAGAACTCAAAAGAAACACGGATAGGGAAGATCCTATTGGTAAATTAATGGAAATATTGTTTGGGAAAAGGGGAAAGACAATCTCCTCTATTGTAAATCAATCAATCAATCAAGTTTTTATATAGCGCTTCGTTAGCAATTGCTTTCAAAGACCTTGTGAGGATCAGGTGGAGTAAATAGGAGTTCCCTCTGTGAGGGGACTCTCGCTGACTGAGGCAGGTGCTAATCACCTCCCCAGCATAAAGAATATACAAACTTAATATCCATCGACGAGCGGTTCGCCGGACAGCACCTGAAAAAAACTAAACTAAACAAACAAAGGCTGCTGTCACCCCGGGGCGGTGGGAGGTGGGGCAGGGTGCCTTAAGATGGGTTGGCTGGCTGCTCCTCCGTTGGCTGGCGGTGGCCATGGGGGGTGGGGCTTGGGGGGTCTAGGGGGGCCCGGGCCTGCGGGGTGCCGGCCAGCTCAGGGTGACGGGGTGGTTGTCAAGGGGCGGTGAGGGGGGGACAAAAAAAACACGGGGGGGGCCGGAACTCACGGCTGCTGCTATCGCCACAGTCTCCGGGCGGGAGGCTAGCCAGCACCCGTGGTGCTTCCGGGGCTTGCGGGTTAAGGGGGGGTATCGGCTCGGGATTCGGTTGGGCGCGGGAGCGATTCCGGTCTGGGCGGGGTGAGGCTTCCTACCGGGCCGGGGCCGGCCCTGTGCATGCTCAAGCAGTGGCTCCAGTGTGTATGTTTGTGTGTGTGTGTGTGTGCGGGGGGGGGGGGGGGGGGGAGGGGGTGGTGTGATTGAACATATGTGTGTGTGTGTGTGTGTGTGGATGGGGTGGAGGGTGTGTATGTGAGTATGTGCATTTGAGAGACGGGTGGGTACGTAAGTGCGTGTGAATGAGTAGGACTGGTCCCGGGGGGGGGGGCAGCTGTCTCCCGGCTGCCCGCATTATCCTTCACAGGTCTCCCGTGGCCCCTGCGGTGGGGGGCAGTGCTGTCCCTGGGGGGATGGACGGTGTGGCCAGTCGGCTGCTCCCACTCACCACACCAGATCCCAGTACACACACTCTCTTCACTCACACAAATAGAATCATGAGAGTCCTTGTTCCCATGGGGGATCAGGCAGGCGGGGTGACCTATCGGTGATCCCGCCCTGCCTCCTTTAGACGGGGACTCTCAGTTTTAATCACATAGGACACAGAACATCTCCAGGGCACCAGGTGGGCCTTCATCCCGGAGCGGACAGTAAGCCAATCTCACCTGCCACTGCCTCGCTTCCGGGGTTGGGCAACCCCTGGGCCCCTTACAACACTTGCAAGGACACACTACATTTAGGCCTGGAGGGCTAGTCTCTCTGTCTAAATCTTGGTGGGAGGAGGCTGCAGATCTGTGACACCTCCCACAATATACGACGGAGAAGGCTACCCTCATTTTAAATACACATTAGATATGTAGGGCGGGGGGTGGTGCCTGGACATCATCCGCCAAACGACGGTGACACTCCAGGACACCATTCCCTCTTTTATTGCATTTTATCTCTCCAACACAACCACATATACCTGCATTACATGACAACTGGGAGCAGATGTTGGGGAATGGGTGGACGACTGCCCCCGTCTTCCCTCTTGGGGGGTAAGGGCCCACCATCGCGGGGGTGTGGGTAGCTGCGGGGGCGGGTGCGGGCTGCAGGTGAGTGACTGGCTACTTCCCGGGACAGGAAGACTGAATGAGTGGGTAGATGGATGGATGGATGACTGGATGACTGGAAGGGGTTGATTTAGTGGGGGGGGGGGGGGGGGGGGGGGGTTGCTGGTAGGGGTGTGCGTGGGGTTAGGTTTGGGGGGCTGCTGGTAGGGGTGAGTGTGTGTTGGGGGACTGCTGGTTGATGTGTGCATGGAGTCAGGGTGTGGCCGGGGGGGGGTCCTGCCGTGTCTGGAGTGGTGTCCCTACCCGCGCCCATCTGGTCCCTTGGCCGTCCTCCCTTTTTTCTTGCGGGTCCACGGAGGTGCCCGGGACTGGGGGCCTACCGCGGGGGGATATGGGCATGGCGGTGCTTGTGGGTGGGGGCCTCCCAGTCTCTGCCCGCACTGTTAGGGGCTGCATTCCCGCCTAGCTTTGGGCTGGTCGACCTCCTGCTGCAGCGGGCCCACAGGGGCCCCGGGCATTGCTCTCTGGGGTTGCCGACTTTGCCAGGGGAGGTGGGGCGGGTCCGGCTCCGGGTCCCAGGCCCCAAAACTTGTCGTTCTGTGGGGGGTGGGCTGGATATCTGGGTAGTTACTGACCATATATGGGACTTGGCTTGAGGCAGATCCCACATTTCATTTGGGACATAGAAGGTTAGTCACGACACCTGAGATGTTTGGTCGCTGCTAGATGCTTGAGGTTTAGGTCACCTGTCCTGTAACACTCAATTACTTATGTGTATGTGTATATATATATGTGTGTATGTATGTATATGTATGTGTGTATGTATGTATGTATGTATGTATGTATATGTATATATATATATGTGTATGTATGTATGTTATGTAATATATATGTATATGTATATGTATATATGTATAATATATATAATCTCTCTATATCTATCTATACATCTCTCTCTCTCTCTCTCTATCTCTCGCGCTCTCTCTCTCTCTCCTCTCTGTCTTGTCTGTCTCTCTCTCTCTCTCTCTCTCTCTCTCTGTGTCCTGTGTGTGTGTGTGTGTCTCTCTCTCTCTCTCTCTCTCTCTCTCTCTGCTTCCTACTTCTCTTTCTTATTATTCTTCTTATTATTCTGCGTGTTTATCTGCTTGTATGTATGTATGTATGTATATTTATATTTGTATGCATATCTGTAGAAAGATGCGAACTACTTGGATGTAATAAGGTAGGTATCTAATATTATTTATTTTACTTATTCTCATTTTCAACTGAATCTTGACTCCTTCCCCCACAATTACCTCTCACCTTCTCTTTCCCCCTCCAAAACTTCTCTACCTCTGTTTTCCCCTCAATTACTTCTCCTCCTCTTTCCCCTTTTTTTTTTATTAACACCGTCCTGTCCTGATGTATGTTTATATGATTGATTAATGTAATTATTGTGATGAATGCGAATGAAATAAATTAAAAGCTTCTATCCAGAGGAATAATCAATATATAATATCTTCAATTCTCTGGAAAGAGCAAAACTGACCAACTCATACGAAGCACCTCACTTCTCATGGGGCTGCTTTGAAGTAGGACAGGACAGGTAAAAAAAAAAAAAAAAAAAAAAAAAAAAAAACAAAGACAAACCCGAAACTAACAAATGGAGAAACAACGGTTAGAAAACTGTAACACAGACAACAAACAGGTGATCAGCATCAACTGCAGGATGAGAGATAAATGATGAGGATAGGTTAGAGAAGGACATTGAACCACATTGTTTTTTCAACAGTTTATATGTATATACATATACATAAATCACACTAATCATTGCCCCCTCACTAGTAACAATTATAGGATTCTTTATTGTACCCTGTATTTGTGGTCTCATATAAAAAGCTATTTGAAAATGGCATGACTAGAATAATGTATCGAAATGCAGTTACCGTAAATTTAGGAAGCGATCTTGCTGAAGCTGAGGAAGAGTTTGGTTCACTGACTGGCGGTGAAGTGGACACAAGCATGTAATAATTTCTCAGATAGGATTGTCTGTCTTACATGTGCATGAATGTGTTTGAAAGAATAAATGGAGGAATGAGTGACCCTCACTCCACTGTCAGATATTAATTTAATCTGTTTAATTATGGAAAAAGAGGGGATTTGATCAAAGATGAGTGAATGCTCAGAGAGAAAAACATCTACATTGCCTCCTAAAGCCACCTGGTCATGCCAATGAAGGCTTCCTCTCAGCTCAACTTTCAATTGACTTCTGAATGATATCCTTTGGGACCTGTAGAAACAGTATACTTTGAATATAGTTCACTCTTGTTTGATCTGCATATTTAGCACCTGATTGATTTTTATGTAAACACATTTTTATAGATTTTATTTTTATGCTTTATGTTAGCATGACCATATTTAGTAAAATTCTTTGTTTTATTTTTTTTGCAAAAGTGTATTTTAAACGTTTGTGTCTTTGCCAATCACATAAGGAGAAAATTGTGTGATGAGAGCTTTTCCTCCTAGTATCCTAGATTTATTTTTAACTGTTAATGAGCGTATTTTCAAGTTTTTGTCACTGTTTAAACTAAAATTAATATGACTGAACATTGAAAAAAGTATAAACTGAGGCTGTAGTAATTGTGGAGTATAAAAAACAACTTGGTAATGTTTTTTAAGATGGTAAATCGAAAATAGTGAAGTTTTAATTCAATATGATGAGTAAGCGTTATATTCTAATCTGCTTCTTTGGGTCTCTTCCTTCTTGTTCACTTTCAGCTTTAGGATTAATCTGACGGCAACACTGCAGCCCAAGTTTGTTGTTTTCAAGTTTGTTTTTTTATTTTGTGTATAGCAGGTTTGTTGTTTTATTTTTTTCTGTTATCATTAGTTGTTTTACTCTTGATTAAAATCCTTTTTGTTTTTTTAATTTTTTTGTACATTTTGTAGATGAAACTCGTGTAGTTTTGGCAGACAGAAAGCCAATGATGGTCTCCAACTTTGAATGGACATTTTTTTAGTGGAGACTATGGTTTTAAGTTAACAACAAGAACACTTTCAGGCACAACGTCTACACACTGTGCTGGGAACTTTAAAGACTCTTAGGACTGCAGAACCACTATCTGTGCTAATCTGAGCATGAGTGCCACAACACTAAGCATTCATTATATTAGCTTTGATCCAAAGGGACTTGAGCTAATGGCTATCCCTAAGAGACATGGAAGCAGTCAAGGTACCAGTCAACAAGAGAGAATTTGTCTATGAGAGACACCTGGAGGTTCCTGAGGGTTCCCTAAAGAGCAACATAGTAGTGAAGAAGACCCGGCAGCGTCTCTATCACCTCAGATGGCTGCTAGACTATAGACTGCCCTCTAAGGTGTTTAGGAACTTCTACTCCGGCACCATAGAGAGCATCCTGACAGGAAACATCACAACCTGGTTCAGGAACAGCACCATGCAGGAGAGACGAGCCCTACAGAGGGTGGTGCATCATCCGCACCGAACTCCCTGACCTGCACTCGGTCTACAGCAATCGGTGCTGGATCAAGGCCAGGAAGACCATGAAGGACCTCAGTCGCCCCAACAATGGACTGTTCTCTCTGTTGAGGTCAGGAAAACGATTCCGCTCCCTGAAGGCCAACACTGAGAGACCGAGGAGGAGCTTCTTCCCGCAGGCGATACGGTCTCGTAATCAGTGCACCACACAGTACTGATCCATTTTGCACATCCACACATTCTGCACTTCTGCTGGACATTCACTGACACTAGTGGTCACTGAAAACCTACACACTTATGGACAGTATGTACACAAGGCAATTTAAATATGTACACAAGCCCCTTAACACATCACTTTATTGCATTTTTGCACACCCCTGGACATCCTGATCTTTTTGATCAGTTCATTGGCCATATATATATAAATAAAATTAAAATTTTATTTATCACATACACAGTATGATATATATATATATATATATATATATATATATATATATATATATATATATATATATATATATCATACTGTGTATGTGATAAATAAAATTTGAATTTGATTAAAAGTGGATGTCAATTTTTACAATATGATATTTTTGTTGTAACTTACGTTAAAAAGGATTGTGAGAAATTATCCAAATGTCTTAAATTTAATGGTTACAGACACTTAAATCTTAATGACAATCTGTTTTATATGTTTACCTGAGACAAACGGTTGTACTTTGGTCACTGGAATTGTGGATGGATTGTGGATGGTCTGTGGGTAGTTTTCTGACAGAGGCTCTTTGGAAAGAACTTCCAACATGGAGTTGACCGTGTTCTTTGCAATTGAGGGACTGACACTGGATTTGACATCATATATGGAATTCAGAACAGGAACTTCTTCCTTGCATGGAGCTGTTTCCTGTGTGAAAATAAGATGACATATAAACCACCTTTAGCTATTGAAAAGGCTCCTTTGTCTTTTCATTGATGTTATACACCTCTAAATGCCTTATGTCAAGGGTTTCAATCTGCACAACAGCTGAAGCAAATAGGTGATTATAATGGAGGTATAGGCTTTTCTATTCCTGCTTTATTATGGTGTTGTGGCTTAGGGTTCCCATTGAACCCCCAAAACTTTATGGAACTAAGGAATGGGTGGTTCAGGGTTGGTCCTGACCAATTTTCTGCATTATTTGCAACCAATCTGAAATTCGAGACCCTGCATCCAATGTCCATTCTCCAGGGATTTTATGCAAAAGTGTTCAGAAAAAAAATAAAACGGGGAGTTGGTGGTTATGGATTATGAGGTTTTGAGCTCAACCAATTTTGCACTGAAAGCAATAAGGCTATGTGCCCCCTTAGATCGTCAATGTCAACATAGAGCTGAAAGGCTCTAAGAATACAAAACATTAATTAACAATGTGTCCCCAGATGGCATTTTAGCATCACCGCAAGGGTCGTGAGCTTGCCATTTTTTTAAAACACTTGCACCCAAACCGCTCAAGCTTCAGAAATCAAACTTTCAAAAAAAGAGTGATGAGTCTCTTTAAGTGTGTGTGTGTGTGTGTGTGTGTGTGTGTGTGTGTGTGTGTGTGTGTGTGTGTGTGTGTGTGTGTGTGTGTGTGTGTGCGTGTGCATGTGTGTGTAAAATTCAGGCTTGTTCAGAAAGTACAGTTCACAACTAAAACTCAACTTTCCAAAGTTTGTGTTGTTGGCACACAGACAATTCACACATTTCAACAAATAAATTTTGTAGTAAGTCAAAATGTAATCATACATCTTTTAGTAAGTCAAATAATTAAAGGAATTGTTTTTTGAATGATGACATTGGCACCCCGAGTAAACCCACGCAATCACAGGGAGAACATGCAAACTCCAAACAGAAATGTCAACTGACCCAGCCAAGGCTCGAACCAGCGATCTTTTTGCTGTGAGTCGACCCACTGCACCACTGTGACACCCCTAAATCTATAAATGGACTATTTAAATTCAAAATATGATTGTTTATTGAATTTTTTTGTTTAACTTGTAACACACAAAAACTTTGTCACAAAAACAACATACCTGCAATAAACCATGAATGACCTCCAAATTAACTTTTTGCTTTTCTTCTTTGGTGGCGGTTAGTTTGTGGTCTGTTTAGACTATTGTTTTCCAGGACTCTCTGCCATTAACAGCTTGCATTGTGAAGATATTTTATGTCTTTAAACCTCGGATCAATTGTAGTAGCGACCTTCAGCCATGTGAGAATAGTGCTGTCCATCCTTTTAAATAGCCTGAGGTGAAATCATGTTTGAGTTTAACTATAGCCTGATCATCCTCTGTTGACTCCATAATTTTGCATGTGGCACAAGGCTGGCAATACCACTTAAACTTGCATTACATTATTCAACACCATATTTATTATTTTAACTTTTTAATATTGTTTTACACTACTCTTAACTTTTTCCCAGCGATGGGTTGCGGCAGGGAAGGGCATCCGCTGCGTAAAACATATGCCAGAGAGTTGGCGGTTTATTCCGCTGTGGCGACCCCGAAAGGGAATAAAGCCGACATGAAGATGAATGAATGAATGAACTACTCTTAACTTATTTTTATTTTATGCAGCATAACTTGACAGTGGACACACACACGCACACACACAAAACAGCCTCCGCGTACTGTCATTCCTCAGTTTTACACAAAGTTAAACCGAACAAAAATAATTTCAACAAAGAGCGCTTTGATGCCTGGGTAGTTTTCATTGCTCACAGAAGACCAGCAGTCTTCAGCTGTGACGTCTTCATCCTCCATGCCTTCTCGTCATCATTACATTGTATTCATACATTCAAGTATGTCCGCCACAACAGGAAAAACTGAAACTGTTTTTTTTTACACGTTATACATTTCAAATTATTCGCATGCATTATCACGTTAATTTTGACAGCTCTAATTTATATAGCACATTTCTTAGAACAAAGCTACCAACAGAATAAGAAAGATCTTTATCAGAATCAGAATGATCTTTATTGCCAAATGTGCATGTGCACACGCACAAGACATTTGTTGTGGTACAGGCGTATTCCAGTGTCTAGTACTCTCCAAGGACATAATAACTTTGCACAGTAAAACAGGTTATATAAGTAAATTGCTCAAGTTAAAAGTACATAGAATATAATAATATTTTAGAAATAGAGGTAGTAAAATGTAAAGTAATAGAACTATAACTATAGAAGTTAGGAGAGTTCTGCAACGAGTTAACATCACAGGAAGTCTGTCCAGAAAGCTCTACAGAGATTGTTCAACGCAAACATCAGCCAGCAGAGACGTCTAGAGATAAATGTTAATGCTTTTAGCCGAACCGCGTAGTCGAGCGATTATCTCCGGGCCATTAGCAAGAGTGATTTAGACAGGTTTCGGTTTAGGGTGTGCTGGGACTAGCCGATAATGATCCCTCAGCTGGTGCTCATAGTCTGGGACCTATAAAGTAGTGCGGTGTTGCTATCGCAGAAGCGTTCAGCCTCCTCGCGTGAAGACTAATCGCGTAAAGACGTTCAACTCTACCTGCCCAACTTCACCGAGCAATGCCACAGAGTCGACGCCCAGTAAGATATATTCTTGTAGTTTCTCTTTTATTCCTATCCTTTGTTTCCCCTACTACTTTCCTCACACATCTGCTAACATGTGTTTCCAGTACATTCCAGTCATTCTCTCAACTGCACGACGCTCCTTCGCTCACTTCATTTTGCCTCACCAGAACCATTCTCTCTCTCTGTTGGACTTTGGAACTGTCAGTCTGCTGTCAACAAAGCAAACTTCATCCCTGCTTTTGCTCTTCAGTTTTCACTGGACAATGTCGGGCTGACTGAGACATGGATCTGCCAAGAGGACACTGCAACGCCTGCGGCCCTCTCAAATAACTTTCTCCTCTCCCACACTTCTCGCGAGGTGGGGGTGCTGGACTTTTCATCTCTCAGACCTACAAATTCTCTACCTTCACATCTTTTGGTAAGACATGCTCATTTGAATATCATGCTGTCACTATCACTTCCCCTCTTGTACTGCACATCCTCACCATATACTGCCCACCTGGAGAACAGCTCTCAACAGCTTGATGGTCTGCTCTCCTCTTTTCCAGAAGATGATATCAGCCCACTCATTGTATTTGGGGATTTCAATATACATCTTCATAAACCAAATGCTACTGACTTCCACTCACTCATGTCCTCCTTTGACATGACTCGTGTCCCTACCACAGCCACACACAAATCAGGAAATCAGCTAGATCTCATTTACACATACAGCTGCTCTCCTCATCATCTCACAGTTACTCCTCTGCACACATCTGATCAATCCTTCATCACGTTCAAACTCACACTGCCTACCTGTTCACACTCCACACCACCCCCTGTCACCTTCCGACGTAACCTTAAATCCCTTGATTCCTCTCTCTTTTCTTCAGCTGTGTCCTCTTCTCTCTTAACACCTGGAAACTTTTCCTCTTTAAACACTAACCATTCTGCTCCACATGCTACATGCCTCGATCAAATATGCCCTCTCTCTTCCAGACCAGCCAGAATAACACCATCAAACCCTTGGCTATCGCACGCTCTCCGGGAACAGAGGTCCACCCTCAGATTGGCAGAGCGCAAATGGAAGAAATCAAAGAGCATGGCAGATCTCGAAGGGTACCAAACTGCACTCTCAACCTTCTCAAGCAAGGTACATGACACGAAGACAACATACTACCACGACAAGAATGAACATACCAAGGACAGACGAAAGCTCTTCAGGACTTTCAACTCACTCCTCTGTCCACCCAAACCTCCCCCAGCGACCTCTCTCACTGCAGATGACTTCGCTGATCATTTCATAGACAAAACACTCACCATCAGCCGGCAGTTTGCACCACCTTGCACCCAAATTCATCCACAATTCTCGACAGCTTGCATGTCCGCATTCACTCCATTCACAGTAGATCAGGTGTCCAAACTCTTTCACTCAGCGCATCCAACCACCTGTCCCCTCGATCCCATCCCCTCTCACCTTCTAAAAACCATCTCACCTACCATCACACCTGCCCTCACTCACATCAACAACTGCTCGATCACTACCGGCATTTTCCCCAACACCTTCAAGGTGGCCAGAGTCACCCCGCTACTCAAGAAACCCACACTCAACACTGGTGGAAAATTACAGACCTGTCTCTTTGCTGCCCTTCACTGCAAAACTCATCGAGCGAATCGTCTTCAATCAACTCTCTACCTTCCTGACTCAGAACAACAAGCTTGATGACAATCAATCAGGCTTCAAGAACGGACACTCAACTGAAACGGCTTTGTTGTTTGTAACAGAAGCGCTGCGAGGGCCAGGGCTAACCACAGATCATCTGTCCTCATCCTACTAGACCTCTCTGCAGCGTTTGACACAGTCAACCATCAAATCCTTCTCTCCACTCTCTCTGCGATGGGCATCACTGGAACTGTACTTGATTGGCTTGAACCCTATCTCTCTGGTAGATCTTTCAGTGTCGGGTGGAGGGGCGAGGTCTCAAACACTCATAAACTACTCACCGGGGTTCCCCAGGTTCAGTCCTTGGCCCTCTTCTCCTCTCCCTCTACACCATCTCCCTGGGCCCTATCATCCTCAGACACGTATTCTCCTACCACTACTACGCTGACGACACTCAACTCTGTCGTTCCTCACTAATGACCTGTCAGTAACTACCCGCATAACTGACTGCCTGAACGACATCTCTACTTGGATGAAGAACCATCACCTACAGCTCAACATGGCCAAGACAAAACTTCTGGTAATCCCGGCACATACCTCTGTGCATCATGTTAGTAAGAACATTGCGCTGTTTTTTTTTTACCAATAAAAAGGTCCAATGTCCCAGATCAACATTAGTGAACCTGTAATGATTATGACGGTCCAGGATCAACATTAGTGAATCTGAAATGATTATGATGCTCCAGGATCAACATGTTAACACATGGAACTTTTATTTTGAAAATTCTTTCAACGACCTGCTGCTCATTCAAACACCCGGGAGATAAAGTATTGAAATGGTGAACCTGTAGATCGCGCAACATCGCAACGTTCTTACAATTAAACATGACTCATGTTTAGTTCATTTAATTACAGCCATGAACAATTAAAATCCATATCGCAGTTAACTTAAAAGAGATAAATTATTGAAATGGTGAACCCGTAATCGCCCAACAGCGCAATGTTAAAAAAAAAAACAGCGCAATGTTCTTACCAACATGACTCAAGTTTAGTTAATTTAATCACAGCCTATTGAAAGTCAAAAATCACATGAACAATTCAAATCCAAATCGCAGTTACCCCCCTCCCCTCTCCTAAATGTAGCGGTTTACGATGGTACATTTAACAAATAATTATGATAATCTATAAATTTACTTTCCATTCGAGTATGCAGTCCTAAATATGCTTCACATACAGATACGCTCACTTTTGTGCACAAAAATGAGGGAGAGGCTTGAATGCAGTTGATCAGTGCAGCAATATGTTATGTAAGTATTTAATGTTAAGTTTTTGTTAAATGTAATAAATATATTTATAATTTTGGATTACAAGAACGGTCAAAACAAAGAAGACAGAATAACTTACCTCTTTTGGGTCTGTCTGCATGGAAAACGGAGGGAAAGATTCTAAAATTGATTGATGACGCTTGGTGGTCACACACTAATGATGTCAGAAGGCTGTGATTGGTTGATAGAATTGTTGATCCAGGATCTACAAAGCATGTTGATCCAGGATCACAGCCTACTTGGCAAAATCACGGTCACCGTTGCTCACCTGGCAAGGGAGCTGAAAAGGGTCACAGATGAATGGGGGTTGGGTGACAAAATTGTAGCCTGTGTCTCAGACAATGCCAGCAACATTGTTTCAGCCGTGACAGATCACCTTCACTGGGACCACATATGTTGAACCTAATTGTCAAAGCTGCACTAAAGGAGGTACAACATATCGTGCAGAAGGTCAAGGCAATTGTGGAATACTTTCACAGAAGTACAGTTGCTTCAGAGAAACTCGTGGCCACACAAAAACAGATGGGTCAAGAGCCATTGCGGTTAAAACAGGATGTGGCTACAAGGTGGAATTCAACATATTACATGTTGAAAAGATTTACTGAAGTAAAAGAGCCAATAATGTCCACACTGGCACTAATTAATCCATCTCTGCCAACCTTGTTACCAGAAGAATGGGACATTTCCAGAGAAATTTTGGAAATTATTAAACCATTTGAGGAGGTCACCAGTGAAGTGAGTGCAGAAAGGTAAGTAAGTAAAAAAAATTAAAAAAAAGTAATTTTAAAACCACAATTTTAACCCCTGTCTCTTAATAATCCATGCTTCTTTGCAACCTCAAGTTTAACAGAGAATTATGTGCAGCACTGATTTATTTTATAATTAATTTAGAAACCATTTTTAATCTTTATAGGTTTGTGACTGTCTCCAAAGTCATTTTGATGACAAGAGGTCTTCAGAGGATTGTTGCCCGATTTCAAAGAAATCCTTCAAAGTTTGACTCTGTCAAAAAGCTTGTGTCTTCCCTGATGTCAGAAATGACTAAAAGGTTTGACAGAGTAGAACACAATGAGAAGCTT
The DNA here is from genome assembly GCA_900490495.1 of Danionella dracula. NCBI lineage: Eukaryota > Metazoa > Chordata > Actinopteri > Cypriniformes > Danionidae > Danionella > Danionella dracula. The sequence goes on from UELW01000278.1 coordinate 696,039, forward strand.
GCTGATGCTACTTGCCTGGACCCAAGGTTCAAGAAGCAAGCTTTTGTCAGTCACCATGCAGCAGAAGACAGAGTGAAATGGGTTACGGCAGCTGCAGCAGTTATTAACCCGGTTCAACATGAGGAGGAGGATACTTCAGAATCTGCTGTAAGTGCCAGTGCAGGGACCTTGTTTTGGGAGGATTTCGATGAGAGGGTAGCAAGCTTGAGGCCTTCGGCAGCCTTTTCCAAAACATCAGATTCTATGATGGAAATGCGTGCCTACCTTGCAGAGCCACTCTTACCCTGCACATCAGACTTTTAAAAAATTGTAAATAAATCCTCAAGAAGAAACAATTCATGCTTTTTACTTGTTTGTTGTTTAATCTTTTTGTTGCTCTTGTGTGCCTGTATTATTTTAAGCAGCAAAACAACACGAAAATCAGAAACCTCCAACAACAAAAGCAAAACATAAAAAAGTAATTCCATCAATCTTATTGAACTATATTTTTTAATTTTAAAACATCATGTAGATGTTTAAAGCATTCTGTTTGAAAACAAAATTTGTAAAAATTACTTGACTAGAAGTAGCCAATGTGGTTTTTGAATTAGACCTTGAGAAGATCTGGGAAGTTGAAAACTGTCCTGCCCTTTATTTTGAGTTGTGCTGTGTATAAAATAATTTTTTTAATTTTTAACCGAATTAAACCTTCTCACACTGGTACATCGGTCACACACACGCATACCTGAATAATAATGTTCAACGTAATTGGGTAGTGTTACTACCGTAATACAACAGATAAGAGCACAACAGGGTTATATCTTAACACCCCTCTCGCTCTTAGCTTATTTGTATCACAACAATTTCACGTTTCTCAATTTCACGTTTCTTTGTTACAAAGTTCTTCGTAACACGAACATATATACATACATCTTCCAAAAAGTTTTCCAGCAAATTTTTCAGCTTCTGCTTTGTACTCGGGTTTTGTAATTATTTCTGCCACCATGCTCTCAGTTGGGCAATACTTTAAAATTACCTTGCCATCATTTACTGTTTCTCTTATGAAATGGTATTTGATGTCAATGTGTTTACGTCTCTGTCTGCAGACTGGATTTTTAGCTAATGCTAATGTCCCTTGGTTGTCCTCGTACACTTTGGGTTGTTCATACTCATATGAATCAATAGCTTTGAGTAACTGATTCAGATAAATACACTCCTGTAAAGCGGAGGCTAAGGAGATGTACTCTACTTTGCTTGTTTTCGGGTTTTCCAAGAAATCATAGCTCTCTCTTCATTTAAACTAATACAGTAACCTGAAGTGCTGCGTCGATCACTAGCATCCGAAGCACAATCAGCATCGATGTAAACGAGCAGACCTAAATTGTTTCTGACGCTTCTTCTGAAGCACAATCCCTGTTCAGCTGTACATTTTAGATACCTAAATACCTGTTTGACTGTGTTCCAGTGTTGCTCTGTAGGTTCAGAAAAATATTATGTTAGCTTATGTCAGGTCTTGTGCAAGTGGATAAGTAAATTAAGCATCCCACTGCTTCTCTGAATTTTCTTGGTTCTTTCATCTTCTCTGCATCGTCTGAATAATCAAGTTTTGCCTCACAGGGGGTTTCTCTTGGTTTGCAATCCTGCATCCCAAAGCGGTTCAATATTTTTTTACATACCACTCCTGTGACATCTTAACTAGACCTTCCTTTTGTTCAAAGTCAATCCCTAAGAAGTGTTTTAATATTCCCAAATCCTTAATTTTGAACTTGTTTGTGAGCATTTGCTTTACACTTTACAGGACATTTTGAGTGTTTGCTTCAATGATAAGGTCATTTACCCAGATTATCAGAATTACTTTTTCACTGTGATTCTCTTTTGTGTAGACACTATGTGCTGCTGGGTTTTGTGAAAAAAACATTTTCAGTCAGACCCTCATGTAGGATGGTGTTCCAATTTCTGCCTGATTGTTTGAGACCATAAAGGGATCTCTAATTTGCATACTACCTCTCACCAGTTTTTGCTTATAACCCTCTGGTTGTTCAATATATATTTCATGATCAATTGGCGCATAGAAATATGCAGTCTCTACGTCCATCTGGTGTAAGATCAGGTCCTCTTGCACTGCTTTCTGCAAGACTACTCTCACACTTGTCATGTCTGCCGTGGGTGAGAAAGTTTCATCATAATCAGTTCCATATTTCTGGCTGTAGCCCTTGGCTACGAATCTGGCTTTGTATGTTTCTGATCCGTTTGCATTCTCAATTGTGTAAATCCATTTTCCTCCAACTGGTTGCTTTCCTTCTGGTAAGCTTGTGATGGTGAAAGTCTTATTTTCCTTTAGGGAATGCAATTTTCTGTCCATAGCATCTCTCCAAAGATTTTATTTCTCCGACATCATGGCTTCCTGGTTGGTCTGGGGTAGATCACACACGACTCTGTAGCAGAAGTCTATGTATGTGTCTAATTTGTCTATTTCTTCAGTTTGGAAGTCTTTTAGGTGACTTGGCTTTCTGTCAGGATCGTGATGAAGGATAGGACCCAGATGCGAGGTGAGTTGCTCAGCAGAATTTATTATAACAAAATTCTGGAGTTCAGGCAGAACTGGACAAGTGATCGGTAGAGAGCTAGGCAACATGCACAAACAATAACTCGCAGAGGCAGAGTGAGCCTTTAAAAGGCCAGCGCTAATTGAGTTCAGAACGAGGAAAGGGGAGGGCATGACACAAACCACCTGACGATCAGGAGTGAGAACATAGAAACACACCAGAATATGGGGTAAACAAGAGAGGAATCAAGATAGAGACAATAAGACAATAACCCTACATAATCCTCCACGATAAACTGCAGGGTGGGGTCAGGGGTGATCAATATTAGTGAAGACGTGAAACGTTCCATAAGGCTCACAAAGGCGTCATGGGCCGCTTTAGACCAAATAAAACACTTCTTACCAGAGGTTAGAGCGTTGAATGGTCCGGCGATCTGACCAAAACCACGAATGAACCTACGGTAAAAATTAGCGAACCCCAAAAAACGAAGCAAGGCCTTACGCGAGTCTGAAATGGGCCAGTCCAGGACAGCCTAAACCTTGGACTGGTCCATTGGGATTCCCTCATTGGAAACTACGTAGCCGAGGAATTTGACAGAAGGGACATGAAATTGGCACTTCTCAGCCTTGAAAAATAACATGTTTTCAAGTAGATGCTGGAGTACTCGGTGGAAATGAGACTCCATATCGGGAGAAAAAATAAGAATGTCGTCCAAGTAGACTAAAACAAACTCATTTATCATGTCCCGTAAGACGTCGTTAATTAGAGCCTGAAAAACAGCTGAAGCGTTAGCAAGACCAAAAGGTAAAACCCTGTACTCAAAGTGCCCAAGGGGGGTATTGAATGCAGTAAGCCATTCATGGCCCTCTCTATTACGGATCAAATGATACGCCTTGCGTAGGTCTAATTTGGAACACATTTTTGCTTTATGTCCCTTTATTCCACATTTGTAGCAGTTTACTTCAGGGTCGTCTGTTTTCTTCTCTATTTCTGTGGTAAAGTTCTTCCTTGTTTCACCTGTGTTTTCATCACATTATCAGAGTTTTCTGTCACTTTCATTTTTTCAGATTCTTTAAACATTTTCAGTCTTCTCTTAAAGTCTATAAAGGTAACATCATTCTCATTTTGTGTTATATGGACAGCTAGTGGTTTAGTGTCTGGTAACCCTCATAGTACCATTGCAATGAGTAGTCCATCACTCATTGTCTCCCCTGCATTTCTCAGGGCTGTGATGTTGTTCTCTGCTTTTATCAAGAAATCAGTGATGCTCTCGCCGTCCCTCATTTTCAAATGTGTCAGCATTGTGTATAGGTTTCTCACACGTGGTTTACTTTTTTCAGAATAATGTTCCCTGAGTATTATTAATGCCTGTCTTCAATTATCTGGTGCATCGTGTCTTATTAACGATAGACTTTAGTCATCAATCAACCTTATTAATTCAGCGTAGCAGTCAGCATTCTTCCTTCTGTCCTCACCTTGCTGTTCTTCATTAGCTTCCGTAGGCTAACGCAGGATCGTCTCTTTTAGCTTCACCGTATGTAGGTATCCCAAGAACCGTGTCTCCACAGATCGCATTTTTCTTCTGATTCGTCGAACACCAACTGAGGTGTCATGAGTCCGAGAGTTTTCCCTGCCATCTTCCCTTAGCTTATACTTGCTAATGCGTTATGTTTCGCATTTTTGACTTACTCTAAAAATTCATCTTGTTTTCGCTCCTGGGCCCATAACCTGCTGCTCTTCTTTCTCACGTAAGGAAAACAAAATGCTCTCGTCAACTCGGAAACTCTTTTTTTATTTTTAACTGAATTAAACCTTCTCACACTAGTACATCTGTCACACACATCGATACATGAATAATAACGTAATAACCTTCAACATAATTGGGTAGTGTTACTACCATAATAATACAACAGATAAGAGAGCATCAGGATTATATCTTAACAGTTGGAAATCAAGTCTGAAAATAATTGACAACAACCCTTTGACAACTGAAATAGAGAATTGTGTTGCACTGTATTGAAGAGAAATTGAATCATCCAGTCATTCTTATTTATTACAGTTAAAATACAAGGGCAACATTTTTTATTTGTATACTATAACCTTTGTTAAAACACAAGTGCAAAATGTTTTATTTGTATACTATAATCTTTATCTAATCACATACTCCAAATCCAACTTGCACTCCAGACCAGTAGGTGGCAGTTATGCACCTTGTCATTGGTTGCTAAGCCCCAATGGCACACTAATACAAGTGTGGAGAAGTTGAATAGCAAAGTTAAGGGGAACTGCTAAGTAACTTTCACACTCTACTGTATGCCCTTCATACTAAAAGCTCTTTCATAGAAAATTTTCTTCAAGACCAAGTTTAAAATTGTGAACACTAGTAGATATGGTAAGTTTAGACTAGCTTTAGAACTGTCGATCAGTTGCCACTCAAAAAAACACACCCTTGCTTTATGCTCAACTTGAATGCATCTTTTAAAAAAAAAATCTAAACGCCTCTCAGAGTGTTAATGAAGGTCTCAACTAGTGACCTGAATCAACAAACATTATGGAAACAAGGGTGGAAACATGTTTTTTTTTTTTTTTTCAATTCCAAAGTTTTAACATGTGACTGAATGAGAACCGAGCATCACGGTGGCGCAGTGGGTAGCACTGTCTAGGTTGCTGGTTCGAGCCTCAGCTGGGTCGGTTGGCATTTCTGTGTGGAGATTGCATGTTCTTCCCGTGATCGCGTGGGTTTACTCTGGGTGCTCCGGTTTCCCCCACAAAGTCCCAAGACATGCGGAATAAGTGAATTGAGAAAAAGCAATTGTCCATAGAGTATGAATGTGAATGAGTGTGTGTGAATGTTTCCCAGTAATGGGTTGCGGCTGCAAGGGCATCTGCCACGTAAAACATATGCCAGAGAGTTGACGGTTCATTCTGCTGTGGCGACCCCAAAAGGGAAGAAAGCCGACATGAATGAGAACCTGCTCCCTTCAGGAGTCAGCCTCAAGTGGTCGGTTGAAAAAATAGAGTTCTGTCACTTCCTATTGCTCATTGAGAGTGGAAGCAGAAGGTTGGCATTTGTTTTGACCTAATTGAGGGGGAACAAGAAAGATAATATGATTTTCAGCAAATTTTCAGGCAGGCTGTGGGAGAGTGTACCTCTAAAATGTTCACCATGAGCTCAGGCTAAAAGCACCTCAAGTGTGCTCTTTACTGCGCCATTGGACCTAGATAAAATATATATACTTGTCAATTTTTTTGCTAAGCTAATGTTACATGCTACTGCACACGAAGTAATAATTGAGCTTTAATGTAAACATCATCTCACTTGGCTCAATAGAGTCTAAGACTATAAAAAATGTCTTCAAAAATTCTAGAGTCAAAATATTGGGAAAAAAATGTGCAGCTGTTCATTTAGTTATCCATCTGCTTTAACGGCAAACATGCCTTACAATGTTTTCACCATTAGATAAACTTAATCAGTTCACTCTCAGCTTTTTAATTTCACAAAAAGCTCAAAAAATTTTCAGAATTGTCTCAACTTACCATGATAAACTGTTTAAACCAAGTTTTTTTCCTCTTCCTCTGCAGTGTGTTTAGTTCTTTGGCTGTTGTGTAGCTGGCTAATTCCAGCAAAATGGCTGCCAAAGCCAAAATTCAGTATTAAACCTAATTTAACCCAAAAAGGCAGTTAATCGTCGTATTTGCTGTTTGACATCAGATATATAGCAGAATGATGCCTTTAACTGTATAACACTGAAAAATACAGTGCAGTCTAGCGAGTTTGTTTTTATTTTTCTTGTTTTGTAAGTTCCTGAACAAAGATTGTGTTTATCTGTTCTTAATTGCATCTCTCAGACCTCACTTATTCATGGTCAAATTGCCATAAAAATTTGGATTTACTAAAGAATTGTAGTTGAAGGTTGCAGATTTTATCATATCTTTTATCTTCATTCAATTCAGGAAGCAAGTTTTACACTTTCCATCCTTATGACTGCTTGTTTTGAGTCTGGGTCTCAAGTGGAATATACTTGCTGTATGGCGAGCCAATTAATACATTTTAACTAAAGATATACATTATATTTCTCTCATACATAATTCACTTTTCTACTAGTGCAATTTTAATTGCAGATATCTCTGTCTTTATGATTTGATAAAATATATATCAATCGTCAGAATACAATTATTGCTACCTTTAATAATTTTTTTACAGAGAGTTTACAGGTTTAGATAAAAAAAAAAAAAACACCTCACCATGCAAGCAACATTTCGTGTCAGGTAGTACTGGACCTGTCATGACATAAAACATCATTGTTTGTCCATGTATCCAAAATGTTTTTGGAACTGAAACAAGAGAGACATAAGACTGAAGCCACGTTGTGTTAAAATGGCTTTTAAAGTGGAGGATAGAAACAAGAACAGGGTGAACTGTCAATGTCATAATGACAGGGAGGTAATAAATGCAGTCCATAAAATAAATCCCCAATTGAGTCTCAACAAAAATCCTTTCTCTCCCAAAATGTATGTGTTGATTCTCTGTTTATTGATTCACTTTACCAAAATACAACCTGATGGTGTAGGTATAAACCTCTCTGCTGGTTGCAATTGCATTGTACAATTGTGCAATTCACTTTATATTAACTCAAAATAAATTTCTGACGTAAAACGCTCAGACTAGCATAGTTCTTACCTGGTCATCTTGCGTGATTTTTCCAGAGAAAATAAAATCTTCATTTGCAATAGTCCCATGTTCTACAGCTTCTATAGACTCCATTTGCTTTGGATTAGTCATGAAGTCCTTTATAAATAAACTAATATAAGCATTACCTTTAGCAGATGGGTTTAGATTTGACTGAACAATAGAATGTATTCATTGATTATGTAAAAAAATACATACAAAGTTTTTGTTCAATTTATAATGTTCTCTTTACTAAGATTAGATCTGGAATGTCCCTTTCTGTTAGTCAAGTCAATTTGAAGGACTTCTAAGCGAACACTTGCAGACTGCAACAGACTCATTGTCATCTGAGAAGGGGGATCAGATGACATTAGCATCTCCATGTATTAAGTTCTGTTCACACAGAAACCCATGGTACTGAATAAATTCAGTCGTGGACAAAAGAAGGAATTAATGTGGTGGTAGAAGTTATAAAAGACACCATACAAAAATCTTTCCCTGGAATATGATGTTACTAGAATGATTTTCACCATAAATATCTGCCAAATTAATACAAATGTATGCTTGCGGTGACTTTTTATTATCAATCAGTCAAAGGAAATTATGGCACTAAAATAAAAGGCCATGATGGCCATGATTCTAATGAGTAATCAATTTATTTCAACACATTTCCCCTATTTCTTTGAGCGACATGATTTAAGATTTGGTCTGACCTGGTGTAGTATGTGGTGATTCTCCAATCAAAATGAATGGTTTAGTCAGTCTACCCATGACACAGAGGTCTATGTTATGTGAGGAATATTTACAAAACTAATATGGTCTGCAGTAATAATCGGTGTCAGAGAACCACCACCATCATCCGATGAGATTGCTAAACCAAACCCTGCTACTTTTAGGCCATTTTGACACAATTTTTCAGTCGTGTAACTTTTTTTTCGGATCAGTCTGAATTCTGTTGAATCATGTGTTGTGGCTTGTGCGGTGTATAACGAGCTTAATTCAGCACAACCCGACGACTAGCTCCCCAAGCAATAATTGTGCGGTTGCAAGAAAATTAAACCGGTTGGAAATCCTGCTTGCTCCTCTTGAAGACATTATGCACTAACGCAACATCTCACGCAATTCTTCTCAGCCATGGACAGGATTTCCTGTTATTTTGTATAGTTTTTGCACAGAGAATTGCACATGCCAAGGCAGCCCGTTTGACTTAAGAATTCTCAACTGAGCACTTTTTGATTTTTATGTAGAGAGGGACTTGTTATACGTTCCTGAGTTCATCTCGTTTTGTTTTGGTTCATGAAATATCATTGTTTCGTTTCTCCACGTGTGTTTGTTTTTCTTCGTGCTTCCTCGTGTGTTCAACCAGGTCCGATGACGAGGCACCGCCCACTCTCCACCGACCCAATCGCATGTCCGTGGCGGGATGACGTCATCAGCGCATCGCCAAATCAACGCTTGACGAATCGCGTTTATCTGCATATAAGCCGACTGCAGAGTTGGCTCTAGAGCTGGTGGTTCTGACTTGTTGTGTTGAGAAACGGTTCTGTTCCTGACTTGCTATAATTGCTTGTTTTGCCTGTGTTGCTGTGCTTGTGAGTCATATCAGTTTATTGTTTGATTACCCACCCTGTCTTTGTGTGTCACAGAGTCGTGCAGGCTACTTCCGTTTTCACACCCAGCAGCGGAGGACAGTTTGGCACGTCACGTGACTTACATTGGGGTTCGTGAGTTAGGTGGTTGTACATTAGTTCAGCAGGGGGCCACATATTGTATTAGATCGCAGCTAGATTAGTAATAGCATTAAGCTTCGATCCGGAAACCTTCTGGAGTTGATTACAGTAAATAACTGTACTTCACAAGCTGTGTACATCTCAGTTAGGTAGATCACACAGGGAGACTTTGGCATCCCTTGTTTTCCCTCTGTGTTCTGGGTGTTTTGTGGTTGTTGTTTTTGTATATATTGTAAATAGATACCTTGTTGTTTCTTGTATATAGATTTATTTGCATTCTAATGACGGTGTTGTCACTGAAATAAATGTGATTCATGTGTAAGTTGGTTGTGTTTTTACTCATTCTTATTACTTCCTCATTCATTTCAACTTTCACGTCTTTAAATGTTTCAACTCCAGACATTGTCCATCTTAAAAACGTAACAGGACTGTACTAGCAATTAATATAATTTGACAAGTGGGTGGAGCTAGACTATTAAACTCTTTCGTAGAAATCACTCGGGAGGCAGGGTACAGAACAGCAGCAGCAACGGCAACTTTATTTTGCACTTCTCATTTAAACGGAACACTGAAATCGTACTCTATAAAAGCTTAAAGGAGCTACTCATAAAAGTGGAGAAGAAAGCCAGAAAAGAGACCACCCACTCCACCAGGCCCCTCCCTCTCAGGCTGGCAAAACTGTTAACACACATTCAATATACTAAAATACCAAAATAGATATTTACTATTCATAATTACTAATACCCATTATAATAACTTACAATTTCTATTACAGCAGGGATTCGGAAAAAGAGCGGTGTTAAGGAAAACAACTCTTAAACAAACTCTTATGGTTGTGGCTGGGGGACATAAGTCTCCATTCCCTATTCGGGGAACGGGGGTTACGAAAGTATTCATTACGTTCCTCATCAGTCGGTCACTACGACTTATGTCGGTGACGACTATGGGAACACCCTGCAAAACGAGATCCTTCCACATCAGCCAACGACCAGGCAAGCCGGGCACATCAGTAGTCCGGCACTGACCGGGCCCTCCTGTGCCCTGGGCTTAAGTATAGACTTAATTTGTAATGGTCAATCGGCTATTTTCTCTCATACCGACTCATACCAGAGGAGGGAGGATCAATCCCAGAGCTGAAGGGAGACGCACCGAGGCCTTACTTGCCACCCTGAAGACTGGACATAGAACTTCCGGTAATTTAATACACGTAAGGTTTCATTGAGGGACCTACGAAAATGTGGGAAAAGCATTTCAGAGGGAAGATGGCATAGATGGAGCTACCTAGAGCAATAGTTTTCGAGAGTTAGCTTTTCGGGGAACTGCTCGGCTCTCCTGTGCCCAGGGTCATAAAAGATTCAGCCGGTAGTCCCTTATAGAGGGCACACACGTGGACAGAACATAGGAATACTTTGCTTACTCTACTACGCCTGTTGGGGTAAGAGGAGCCAAAAAGCTGGAGGTTATTTCCAGGGGCAAAAATAGCGCACGTATCACTAAGAATGGCGCAACCCAAAATTGACACCCCATCTTACATCTCAGATAATGCAACCACCACTTAGCACGGCTGAAGAGATGGATTTAACGCTCAGGTTATAGTACCTGGCGAAGGTGTTGGGTGTCGACCAACCTGCAGCCTTGCAGATCTCTCGCAGCCTACTCCGCTGTACCTCTTACCAGCGCCCAGGAGGCTGCGACACCCCTGACAGCTCCTCCGTCAACTCATTGTAGCCGCTCTTGGTTGACGTCTTCGACATGGGAGCTGACGATCAGTGGAGGACTGAGGAGGTTTTCTCCGGCGTCAAGCAGGTAGTGAGGGTGCCGACTTAGAAGGGGATCTGCCATGTCTCTTCCTACACGGCGTCATGAATTCTCCCAGACCCTCCGCCTGCTTCCTGATCGTAGAGACCAGCGACGTAAGGTCCTCTACGGCAACACCGAAGGGGCCATCTGGGACCACAGGCGCTCTGAGGAAATGCCTCAGTTCTTGAGGGAGCATCTCAGCCTGGGTCAACCAAAGATGGTGGCTGTGAACTACTAACGTAGCATCGTGTTGCCAAGCGAGCTAGCAACAACTTTTGTCGCTTTGACGGCAAAATTGGTAGCCGCCCTCAGATCCTCTGTAATACAGGAGGATCTGTATTATCTTAGGTAATGCAACCACCACTTAGCACGGCTGACTTATTTTAATTCTAATGAAATTTTTAAGATACAATTGTAAGGTTTAAAGCATTTCTAGGCTATTTTGTTGTTGAAAATTGTAAATAAATTGATCTATTACTTTTTGTAATTACCATTTAATTTGTTGTATAAACAGACTCCTTCTTCTTCTTCTTTCGGCTGTTCCCAGTTTAGGGGTCGCCACAGCAAATCATCTGTTTCCACCTAACTCTGGGCTCAGTATCCTCTACTGTTGCACCAATTACCTTCATGTCCTCCTTCAGCACCCCCATATAACTTGTCTTTGGCCTTCCTCTTGCCCTCTTGCCTGGCAGCTCCATCTCCAACATCCTTCTACCAATATAACTACTATCCCTTCTCTGCACATGCACAAACCATCTCTATCTGGCTTCTCTGACTTTGTCTCCAAAACAACCAACCTGAGCTGTTCCTCTGATGTGCTCGTTCCTAATCTTGTCCATCCTTGTCACTCCTAAACTGAACCTCAACATCCTCATCTCTGCTACTTCCATCTCTGCCTCCTGTCTCTTCCTCACTGCTACAGTCTCTAACCCATACATCATAGCTGGTCTCACTACTGTTCTGTACACCTTTCCTTTGATTCTTGCTGACACTCTTCTGTCACACAACACCCCTGACACTTTTCTCCACCCACTCCAACCTGCCTGCACTTGCCTCTTCACCTCTTTTCCACACTCCCCGTCCCACTGGACTGTTGACCCCAAATACCTAAACTCCTCCCCCTTCTTGACCTCAGCCCCCTGTAACCTCACTGTTCTACTTCCCTCCCTTTCGTTCAAACACATGTATTCTGTCTTACTACGACTGACTTTCATTCCTCTTCTTTCTAGAGCAGACCTCCAACTTTCCAGGTGTCCCTCCACCTGCTCTCTACTCTCACTACAATGTCATCTGCAAACATCATTGTCCATGGAGATTCCTGTCTGACCTCATCTGTCAACCTGTCCATCACCACATCTCACTGATGTCATACTCCTCTCATACATATCCTGAACTACTCTGACGTACTTCTCAGCCACTCCTGACATCCTCATACAGGACCATAGCTCCTCTCTCGGCACCCTGTCATACGCTTTCTCTAAGTCCACAAAGACGCAGTGCAGCTCCTTCTGACCATCTCTGTACTTCTCCATTAGCATTCTCAGAGCAAAAATTGCATCAGTAGTGCTCTTCCTGGGCATGAAGCCATACTGCTGCTCGCAAATATCCACTTCCCTTCTTAGCCTAGCTTCCACTACTCTTTCCCAGAGTTTCATTGTGTGGCTCATCAACTTTATACCTCTGTAGTTGTTACAACTCTGCACATCACCCTTGTTCTTAAAGACTGGCACTAGGACACTTCTCCTCCATTCCTCAGGCATCTTCTCACTCTCTAGAATCCTGTTGAATAACCTAGATAGGAACTCCACTGCTGTCTCTCATAGACACTTCCACACCTCCACAGGGATGTCATCTGGACCAACAGCCTTTCCACTCTTCATTCTCCTCAGAGCCTTCCTCACCTCATCCTTTCTAATCTTTTCAACTTCCTGCTCTACAATGTTCACCTCTTCCCCCCTTCTTTCCCTCTCATTCTCCTCATTCATCAACTCCTCAAAATACTCCTTCCATCTTCTCTGCACACTTTCCTCACTCGTTAGAACCCTTCCATCTCTATCTTTAATCACCCTTATCTGTTGCACATCCTTCCCATCTCTGTCTCGCTAATCTGTACAATTCCTTCTCACCTTCCCTCGTGTCTAACCTGGCATACAACTCATCATATGCCTTCTGTTTGACCTTTGCCACCTCCCTCTTCACCCTGCGTTGTGATTCCTTGTAGTCCTGTCTACTTTCTTCAGGCCTTTCGATGTTCCACTTCTTTTTTTAGCTAGCCTCTTCCTCTGGATGATGTCCTGTACTTCCTCATTCCACCACCATGTTTCCTTATCTTCTTTCCTTCTTCCTGCTGACACACCTAGCACTTTCCTACCTGTCGCCCTGATCACTTCTGCTGTAGTTTCCCAGTCCTCTGGAAGCTCTTCCTGGCCACCCAAAGCCTGTCTCAGCTTCTGTCTGAATTCCTCACAACCGTCTACCTTTTTTAACTTCCACCACTTGGTCTTCTTTTCCATCTTTTTTCTTCCCCTCTTCTTCCTGACCACCAGAAACATCCTACACATCACCATCCGATGCTGTCTGGCTACACTCTCTCCTACCACTACTTTGCAGTCAGTGATCTCTCTCAGATTGGCTCGTCTACTTAGGATGTAGTCCACCTGCGTACTCCTACCACCACTCTTGTAGGTAACTCTATGTTCCTCCCTCTTCTGTAAATAAGTGTTAACTACAGCCATTTCCATCCTCTTGGCAAAGTCCACCACCATCTGTCCTTCTGGATTCTTTTCCTTAACACCAAACCTGCCCATCACTTCCTCATCACCTCTGTTGCCCTCGCCAACATGACCGTTGAAATCTGCTCCCACCACTACTCTCTCCCCTCTGGGAATACTCTCCATCACCTCATCTAACTCACTCCAGAATCTCTCCTTTTCTTCCAGCTTACAGCCTACTTGTGGAGCATAACCACTCACTACATTCAACATCACCCCTTCAATCTCTAACTTCAAACTGATCACCCTGTCAGACACTCTTTTCACCTCTAAAACATTCCTCACAAACTCCTCCTTCAGGATCACTCCTACCCCATTTCTCTTCCTATCCTCACCATAGTAAAACAGTTTGTGTCCCCCTCCAATACTACGTGCTTTGCTACCCTTCCACCTGGTCTCCTGCACACACGGAATATCTACCTTCCTTCTCTCCATCATGTCCGCCAGCTCTCTACCTTTCCCGGTCATTGAACCAACGTTGAGAGTCCCTATTCTCAGACCTATACTCTTGCCTTTCCTCTTCTCTCTCTGCCTACGAATCCTTCTCCCTCCTCTCCTTCTTTGACCAACAGTAGTCCAATTTCCACCCTGTAGGTCAGATAATCCTACCAATTGTGATATAATTGCTCATCTCTATATTAATAATATATATATCCTCACAAAGCCAGCATTCTGAGAAATGCCATCGGCACACCCCCCAAAATTATTTAGTATCATCAATACCTCCTTCAGGGTGCATCTGCTTGTTTGGTCCCACCACAAAACAAAGCACACAATGGTCTGCCACTCAGTGTGTCCTTGATGCACGCACACATGGGTTTTGGGGTAAATTGATATTTTTAATAATACTTTTCTGTGTGGCTTGGAGCGGATTAGGCATTTTTTATGTAAGGTATCACTGTATATTTAAATTTTGATGTGGGAGATTGACACATCAACAAAAACACAGATCAGACAGAGCAACATCTTGAATGACGGTGGATAAAATATTTAAACCCTTACTAATTACTAAGTCCAGTGTGTGACACCCTGAATGTCGAAGGTGTTTAAAATATTGTTGAGTTCTTTGGCAGCATTATTATTGGACTTGTCCATGTGAATATTAAAATCCCCAGTGATGATAAAAGAGTCAAACTCCGAAGAGATGGTTGAGAGCAGTTCAGTGAAATCATCGGTAAACCCTGTAGTGTACTTTGGAGGCCTTTATAAGGTGGTGAGAAGTACCCGTTTGGTGCCTATTAAAGCTATAATCAAATATTCAAAAGATGTGTACTCCTATACTCAAATATTCAAAAAATGTACCTGTTTGCATTCAAAAATGTTCTTGTAAACACTTGACACTCAGCCTCCTTTCTTATCAAAATGAGAGGGATGACTATATGAAGTTTCCTGGTGCAGACTTGTTTAGTATGGTTGCTCAACAGCTATCATCTAGCCATGTTTCAGTTAGCAGCAAAAATCTAAGTTATGTGTTAAAATAACTAAATTTACAAAGTGTGCCTTGTTTCTAAGTGACCTAATGTTTAGAAGTGCTATTTTTTTACCCTATTTTCTGTGGGTTCAGCTCTAGTTGTCTTTGGCTTGCAGTTTATGTTAATCAGGTTTGGTCTGCATGATTTTTTCATTTCTAGCAGACCTTTTCTCCCACTTGTTTTTTCTATTTTTAGCAGGCCTTATCTGTATCGCTGATTAAGCAAAAGCTAAAGGGAGTGAGAACATCTGCCTGTTCTGAAAACATTCCTCAAGGTCGCCAGCATGAACAGGATACATTTCTCCAGTTCTTAAGTCTCTACACTGGCTGTTGATCTTATAAAGTTCTTCTGCTAAACATAATTCAGATCCTTCAGATAAAATAAATTAGATCTACAACAGGTTAATTCCAAACAGGGTAAATACTCCTTTAGTTACCATGTGGCCCACAGATGGAACACACCTGTTTAGTTGACATTTTTGCTGTCCCCCCGCGGTTTAGTCTTGATTAAGAGGGTGGGGGATCTGCTCCAAACAAAGGTTGGCCCACTGGCTAGTGAGGGGCATCTCTACTGCATACACAGCATTCAATGTCCATTGCCTCCTGCAGTTGAGAGCCTACTCTATCAGGGCTGTGTGTTGGCCGACACCCAACACCTTCGCCAGGTACTATAACCTGAGCGTTGAATCCATCTCTTCAGCCATGCTAGTTGCTGGTACCATGGGCACGGGAGTGCTGAGCAGTTCCCCGAAAGGTTAATTCTCAAAAACTATTGCTCTAGCTAGTTCCATCTATGCCATCTTCTCTCTAAAAAGACCTTTCCCCAGTGGGCCAATTTTCCGTAGATCCCTCATTGAAACCATACGTGTATTAAACTGCCGGAAGTCCAGCCTACGAGGTGGCGAGTACAGCCTCCATGCGTCTCCCTTGAACTCTGGGATTGATGCTCCCTCTTCTGGTATGACTCGTTATTAGAGAATTATTGCCCAATTTTGCCCACATCAGTATTCCTGCTCGGTGCCGGACAACTGATGTGCCCGGCTTGCCTGGCCATCAACCGTTGCGGAAGGACTTAGGTTGTGGCATTTTTTTAGGGTATTCCCAGAGTCATCACCGACATAAGTCAGAGTGACTGACTGATGGGGAACGTAATCATTACCCCCTTTCCCGAAAAGGGATTGGAGAATTATGTCTCCCAGCCACAACTGTAAGGTCATGAGTAAGTCTGGGTGTCTAGGCGGTTAGTACAGCTCCAGCTTCAAAACAGGAAGTGTCATGCCTGCACCTGATCATGTGACCAAGCACGTTCTCTGATTGGCATTATCAAGAGTGTGTGGAGAAAGTAGAGCGCTCCTAGCAGATTTTCCCCATAGTCGTTACCAACATAAGGGTCTGTTTCCTGTTCGAGGACTGGGGCTTACTAAAGTAGCCATTACATTTCATCTCTTAGCTAGAAATTATTTCATTTTACTTGAAAACCTACATAGACTGACAAAAATAAAAAGCTCTTCCCTCTAATGTTAAACCTTTGAAAAGATTTTATATTAAACCTTTGTGCAGATCAATAAAAATCATTATTGCAGATGCTGAGTTTGTTCATTCGATTTTGACCTGTGGCAGTTAACATTTTACATCAATAATGAAAATGTGTATTGGTTTAATAAAACCGCTATTTGTACATTATACCTGGTATTATAATTTATAAAATGTTTGTTTTAATTATCAATTCTTCAATTGTCTGTAACAAAATACGTATGCACACATATTAATTACACTTATATCAGTCTGTGTTTAATAATAATACTTAAACGCAAATGCGTTTTTAATTAATTGTCCTTTTACTATCTTTAAAGCAAGAAACCTCACTCGTACATTTACTGATCATTATATTTTGAATAATTTTTTTTTTAAATATATCCAACTGCTGTATTATAATCTATCAATCACATGATGGTATTAATATTGGAGGATGTGATTAACTCTGGTGGTAATCGGCTCCTTAAATTTCACCAGAAAAACATGTCAAAACTCCATCAATCCAAGATAGCTGCGCTGAACCTGCTCAGGTAAGAGAAGCCTCTCCGTGCATTTATTGCAGCTGTTTAATCCCAGCTGTCTTTATGTGAACATTATATGCAGACAAACTTGACGTAGGAAGGCATAATGCTGGCTATTGAAAGAACATGATATACCTCACGCTTACCATTGAATTGGTTAAAACCGAGAACTACTTCCGAGGTACTGATTAATGCGAAGTGTAACATGTTTTATACATTATTCTGAAATAGCAAATACTCAATATACCAACAACTAATAGACATTAATTATATTAATCTATCCGTAAACACTGATCAGGTTGATTATTGTTGTCACTGAGGAATTATTAACATAGTGATAACTTAAAATACATGAGTGTTAAGCCATGCATTAGTTAAGATTAATTGGTGGAGAAGGGAAAAGGCATCAGTTTTTCCCCATTATTATCACTGAAAACAATAAAGAAATCATTCATATTGTCAAAAACATTGTGAAGTTTTGACCCAGCAACCTTGAAAAAGAAGATGCCTTCACAG
The DNA here is from genome assembly GCA_900490495.1 of Danionella dracula. NCBI lineage: Eukaryota > Metazoa > Chordata > Actinopteri > Cypriniformes > Danionidae > Danionella > Danionella dracula. Next base: position 713,578 of record UELW01000278.1, read on the forward strand.
AGTGGAGGTTTAAGAAGCAATATTTATTTAATTGACAACATTCCACGTGTCATTCAAATATCACAAAAAGTTAAACTTATTCTAAACATTAACACAACACAATCAGCAGATTTGGTGCAGCACAATCTTTAAGTCCACAAGTAAATTACTAATCGATAAAGTACATCTAACAGATGCATCTTAAACACCTGAAAACGATCCCTAAAAAAACCCCATGTGGGGGCAACACCATCAACAGTCTATAGTGGTACGATCAGAGTCTGCAACAGGCCACACAGAGTTGTCAGCACGTATCTGCCTTGTAAGCAGCAACCATAGCCAGCATTGATGAGAAACCTACACTTCTTCCCATTTATATGCACAATGGAAGCAATAACTTCTCCTTTCCAGCCCTCAGGAGTTAAAAAAGGTCTACCATATTCATGGGCATCTAGTCAACAGTTGTGTTGTAAAATGTCTCATTGTCGCAAAGAATCCTTTTGTCTTCCTAAGTCACAAAATTGACAGCTACTCCTTTCCTGCCAAAACGACCTCCACGGCCAATCCTGCAAATACACCACAGCTAACACAGTAAATATAATTTAGAACCAAATAAAGAGGGCATGTGACATGTTCTCACCTGTGAATATAGTTCTCTCGATTGGTGGGCAAGTCATAGTAGAAGACTAGAGACCTGCTGATCATCAATTCCACGTGCCTGAACAAAGGGTTTAACATAGTTTCAAAAAGAGAACTTTAAAGATGGATGCCCACAGACACAACTCTTTTTATAAATTCATCTGACCAGCATATTGACTGAACCTTAATAAAGCCGCTCAGAGGATTTTTGACATGGAAAAGATCTACTCTGTTTTTGTTGGTAATGTTTGAGCAGCAGTTACAGCAGCAATACCATTTTTTTTTAAATATCATTATGTTAAATGTTGTTGTTCATAATGTATCTGAAGTTGGTACGGACGGCTTCGTTCTATAGATTGAGTCGCAGCGTGCTGCACCATTAACACATCTTTCCAAACAGAGAATTACACAAATCTTCGGATGTCTTCTCTGCAGGGTGCATTCCAAAAGCAAACAGTGTTTTAAGTGGATGCAGTAACAATTCTAGTCATTGTTTGGCACTCATGTGTAATGATGTGTCGATCATGAAAAGAGTTATTGCTAGAAAGTCAGATTTATTCTTTTCACGGACTGAATGATTTTGCACATATTACATTGTTAATAGCACATTTATTTACTAGGATTAGTACATTTGATATTAATCAATGTTTCGCAATTCCATAAGATTTTCCCTGATATGAACTATACAAATGAAACAATATTTTAAAATGAACAATAAGCAAAACAACAAAGCACCAAGTTGAATGAATCTTCCCTTCACTACTCAGGTGACAATAGTTAATACCCTTTGTGGGATTTCCTGGTCAGACACCTGGATTATAAGCTTCTGAATGTTTATATTCTCTTTCCCAGTCTCCTCCCTCAGCTGCTCATCTCAATTTTATATGGTGAAGTTTTCTGTCATAAGATTGACGCGAGTGTGTTTTGCGAGCACCTTCCAGTTAATTTCATGTACCAGTCGTGTCATCAAAACAGCTAGCATTCACTGGTTGTTCTCTTGCAAAAAAATAAATAAAAAACCATCCGATATGGCAGAGCTGAACTCTGTCATATCTCGGAGTTGATCCCTCGATCTGAAGGCACTGGTACTCATGCTGCATGTTAACGCACTTAAATTCCCATAAAATATTCAGATAGATGTGTAGGGGCCTTTAGATTGTTGTAAGCTGCTTTACACAGGTCAGGCAACAAAAAGCTAGCAGTCTCACACCCAATGATCTTGCACTTTCCCCAAAGACAACTATATAAAGACACTGCCCAGGGAAGATATTTGCAAACATCAGAAGACCAATGGGTCATGGTTGATTGATACACAGCAAAGCAAAACATTTATTTTATCTTGGCTTTCAAAACAGATCAGTTGTAGATTATTGTGCTAGTTCAAAGTGAATCTCATCTTCATGTGAATAAGCCCTGTGTTTTCCGTAATTATACCTTCCATCCTACAGACATTGGATTGCCTGTAAAGGATGATGGCAGAACTGCCCCTGGGGAAGCAGACTACAGTGATTGTGTATTGGTATGCCCAAAAAGGAAAGAATTGCAGAACTATTGACGCACACTGATCAGAGCGGTTTGTTTTGAAAGCCAAGATAAAATGTATTGCTTTTCTGTCCATAGACATGATCTGAGCATGATTAGGGTTTTAACCAACAGATCGTATTAAAAATTGTATTGGTTTGATTGACTAGTATCTGACTTTTGAGACATTATACTTATTATTTCCAGCACAATCAAAAGTGTCAATATATATCTGACGCAAAAAAAAAAATAATAAATCACAATTGCGGTCACACTATCTTCATCCAGAAAATACAACCATCTGATTAGCATTTGAATTTTATATGCGTTAACTTTTTCAAACATATCTTACATACATTATTTTTTAAAAAGGCATACTTTGCAGTGCAGCAATAATACACTTTCAACAGTGAACACAGCTCTCAAATCTTTGTTTTTGTGGTCTGGTTTTCTTTTTAAACAATGAATATTGGTAATATCAATTCAGATTTTTTTTTTCAATGCTCACGTTCACATTGCAAACATGTCACTTGTATTTGTCCTGTAATTGAAAGTAATCCAGCTTGCAGTGATGACATGCACGTGGAGGAAGAGTGCATTTATTAATAAAGTAGTATATATGGACCAGATTGCGCTTTATTTCAGTTCCTTTCCTATCAGAGCTACCATAATGTCAATCAAATAATACCAAGACAACAAAAACATTCTCTTTAGTTCACATTCCTACAACTAACTTCTTTGATAATCATGGCTAACACAGAAAAAACATCTTGTCCATTCCAAGGCATTAATGCTTGTTGTAGCCAGCATAAGCTTTAACAGATGAACATTAAGTGAATTAAAATCGTTTGTTTTTCCTTTTGTGATCAGCAAATATTTGTCATGGTTTACAATTCTCAAACACCAAATGACAAGAGACATTTTGAGATCTTAAAACAAAATTAACAATGTTTTTAGAGTAAGTAATAAGCCATAAGTAGAAAGTATGAAAAATAATGTGGTAATACCTACTAACTAAAAGATCACACAATGTTCATAAATAACACAAATACAGTGCTTTTTAATTTAATACAAAAAAACATTTTACCCTAAATTACACCGATGTAGCAAAATAGATTTTTTAAAGCAAATAACCTGATGGCAATTCTTTTGATGGACAGACCGAAGTGGTTAATTTTTGGGGTTGAATTTCACTACGCGCAGTTCTTATGTACAGTATCTGAAAATGTGGGGGCATTTCCATTACACAGCACAGTTCTGCATGGCATTCTCTGCTTTTCCATCATGTGCAGGGCATGGAACTAACACCGTTTTAGTTCCTCCTTCTGGCTGGTTCCATAACCGATGCTAAAACTAGAATCTACCCCATTCTCGCAGAATCACCAGAACAACCATGATGTGCACAGCCCTTCAAGACCACTGATTGGACAGAGAATTTTTACCCTGTAACTAGGCTTGCGACAGAGGACCCCTCTTACCACAGTGGAAAAAAATGTAACTGTTAAAATATTTTATGATGGCCTACGTTCAATTTCAGGGCTTGTTTTGTGTCACATCCTCATGACGTATGTAAGGACGAGGAAACGGACACAGAGGCCTCCGCATCTTCATTTTTGGGTGTGTTTACAGACGTAGACTAAACAAACACTAAAGCTTAAGTGGAAAAACACCCACCATACTGTTCTGGACAATGGAAAGTCATACGATGCTGTATCACGTAAACGCTGCTTTTCAGACATTTCTAGTGCACTTTGGTATTCAGTCAATAATAACATGTCCCAAGACTATTCAGACAGTTTCAGGCACGATTGTGTAACCCTATTTTCTCTTTTTGGGATTTCAAAACAAATCAATTACCATAGCCATGAGCATTGATGAAGCACTAACACAACTCATCTAAATGAAGAATGTAGCACTGACTTAACCCAGAAGCCTAACCATCTGTTGTGGTTCTGCTACAAAGACAGTATTTTTGTACATCCCAAGCTTTACCAGAAGACTAATGAATTCATTGGGAACGAATGAATTTACTTAGTGCCGACAAGCAAAACCCAGCAGAGGTGTGGATATAGCACTACAGTGGGACGAACATGGGAAACATGGCTTGTTTTGCCATTCACAACATTTGATGTGTTACAAAGACATTGTTTTCAATAAATTCTACCTTTAGACCATCACTACATCCTTAGTAACCTTTAAGAGTAGGTACATTAACCAAGTTCAGAGGTTCAGTTACAAAAAATGTTTATAACCACAGCAATGTTACTTTGCCATAAAATAACAATTATTACGTTTATGCGCCTTTCTGCTAATTATGACGAGACAATGGTATAAATGTGTGTTATGACCAACTTTATGGGACACGTGCAACTTCTTGACGAGCTGAAAATGTTATCTGGCGGGATGGGTAAGGTGCTTATGCATGGCAATAGGCACACCACCATTTTTTAAAAAGCACACATCACCCCGAGCACCGATGCCTCCATGCATACAAGGCTATACGGCAGCCAGCAAATTTGCCTTCTTTATGGGCGTGGTACGCACCAGCCAAATCTATTTCAACTGTGAAAATCTTCGTCAGTTTTGCTGCTTTATAATGTAGACAATATAGAATCGTTCAAAGCAAACCAGAGGAGCTGAATGTTTGAGGATGAAAGATCTCATCAAAATCAAAGCCACAATTTGGCCTTTATGGTAGTCAAAAAAAAGTCACAATTTAATATTCCAGATGTCTTATAATGATGCTGATAGTTTGGAGATATTTGTGTTTGTGGAGTTTGTTATACGAAACAGTTAGCTCAAGTGCAAATTTTTCTACAGGAAACGGCAGATTACCTGACTGTCAATTTTGGATACAATGTACATCACAATTTTGTTCATCTTGGTACCGTACTTAAGTTCATCAAATTTACTTCCTGTACGACAAACTGATGGCGAGCTGATTAAAGGAGTTCATTAAAGTATGAAGTTCTTATTTTTGGTATAAAAATAATTTGATAAAATAACCTTTTCCTTTCAAGTTTTGAAACTCCCCACGAAGACAAACAAAAGTCCATTGGGTCACCACATGTGTGCCCAAATTTATTCATGCCCAATTCTAGACACACTACCCAAGGAATAAAAATGAATACATTTTAAAAAGAAAGTTTTAAATGCTTGTCACTAGGTGGAGCTATGACTGTTCATTCTCATGTTCAGGCTTGGTCTCTGGCAAAAAAAAGCATCACAATTTAACAAGCCATACGGCTTATGATTAACTCCTCCCACTGATTTTACTCTTAGATCTCCAAACTTCTTCAGTATTGTCAAAATATAGCACAAACAAAAACGCCCATTTTTAGAGGTTTTAGCAAACTAACAGACTTCCTATCGATTTGGCAAACAAGGTATATATATTAGTAAGAAGTCCATCTATGTACTTCACATATACACACCAAATTTTATTCTCCTGTGCAAACAACTTGTGAACAAGTAGCTAAAATGCATCATTAGGTGGCACTGTAGAGCCACTTAAAAAAAAACTATATTTCAAACACATATCAGATGTAAATTTTCACTAGGTCAGACAAGTGTGCGAATTGCTCCAGTTATGTAGCATATTTAGGGCCTCAAAAGTCTAATTAAAACAGAAGGAAATACACACACATACAAAAAATTAATTGCATCACTGGTGCTTAATCCCTAATAATTTTTTTTAAATTACAATAGGGTTCTACGCACAGCAGATGCTCAAGCCCCAATAACCATTCCCTTTGTAACAGTTCAACCCCTCTGTGTAAATGTATGTGTATTTTCTCTGACACACACATGTATGTATATATATATATATATATATATATATATATATATATATATATATACACACATATATAAATATATATATATACACACACACATTGGACTGAGTCCAAGCCTGAACACGACTTAGTTTTAGTGAAACTACTGAATTATTAATAACCAAAATGTGACAAACTAACGCACATTTCCTTCAAAAGAACAAGGACTGAGACTAAAACTTAGATGGCTCCCACAGTAGTCAATGAAGCATCTAGTTTTTTTTTTGGACGAATGAGCACAGCAAAGACTCCCAATGTCAAATAATTAATTATCCCATCTATAACAAGTCAATTCTTCCATTTGCACTTCCCTAATGAGAAAGACCATATAGTTTAAAAACATATGCCTCACTCACCAACAAATCTGTGGTTATGAGCATTCTGTTAGAGCCAGACCTGCACTCCATGATGACATCGCGCTCCTTCTGATCCATGTCCCCATGCTAGAACACAAACGAAAAGCTTGGACTTGGCAAACAGCACTGAATTTTGCCTGTTTCCAAAGATTGGGGCAAGTATGATCAGTATATTAAAAAACTTCAACAGAGTAGGTCAGTCCCGAAAGATGATGAGCATCATGTCATACTTCAGCCAGCATCTGTGGCATTAAACCAGTCATCCCCAGATTTCGTAACTCACCAAAGCAGACACAGTGAAGTCTCTTGAATGCATTTTCTCCATTAACCAGTCCATCTTTCTTCTGGTGTTTAAGAAGATGACAGCCTGGGTGATTGTGAGGGTTTCATACAGGTCACACAGTGTGTCCAGTTTCCACTCCTGCATGAGAATGTCATTTGAATCATAAGAAACAGTATCAGAGTGATCATTCTTTGCAGTAATCCTCAAACTTTATTGCACAAAATCTTAAGACATTAGACACTGGACATTCAGAAAGAGGTCCGTCCTAGCCTCATTTTCGACCATGTGCTTTTCTCTACCTTCTTTGTGAAACCAATACTAGCATGATCACCAACCAAGACACGTAGGCCTGGAGTTGGTGGTTTTAGCATGGTGCTTTAAAAAGAAGGTATGTAACAGACATCCAGTGCCCCACCACTCGCTCTACATTGATGTAAAATTGCTTAATACCCTCCAGAGTCAGCTCCTCCTTTTACACCAGGACGGGAACAGGCTCACGCATGAACTTGGTCACTTCCAGCACATCTGCAGGCATGGTGGATGACCATAGCACAACCTGTTCAGATACCAGAAGACAAAGCACATGTTACACCACAAACTAATAGAAAATATTATCAAGTCTTCCACATAAGGATTCCTAGGATGTGTTCATAATTGTAGTTTAGTTGGCTAGTAAAGTCGAGACCACAACTAAATTACCAATACATTTAGTCTCCGGTCTAGAAAGTTTAACTTTAGCTTTGCTAACATTTCAATGAGATTCTTAATGTTAGGTCATCAAACTTGGTCCTTGCATAGCACCTTTCTAAATGTACTGTCCATAGACAAATAAAGTCCCATGGTCTGCTGCAGCAATGAGCAAACACATCTGCCATCTTGTCTGAAGTATAACTGCTGTAAACAAAAGCAATCCAATTCTCTTGATTGATTAAGTATTTATTTTTAAAATATGTTTGTTGTGCCCTGCTGTGAGCGTGCTTAACAGCACAGATTTAGACCCTGTCCACACACATGGTTATTTTATAACGAGTTTACAGGGTATCCACATTTCACTGTAACGGTGTTAATTTCAAAATGCTGGGCAAAATGAAACGCTAACTGAATCATTTCCATGTGGAGAGAAAAATGGCAAATTGCAGCTCAGGTGCAGTTATATGAGCTATTCAAGCAGCAGCATTTGCTCAGATCTCCATATGGTTAATGGAGGCAGAGCAAGGATTTACAGGACAACACAAGCACAAAAGATTTTTAATCAGAGAAAAGATGCATCAAACCACAGCAATGTTTGTGGTATTGCTGCAGATGTGCTCACCTCGTACAATCTCAACAGCACCAATTTTGAAAAGCTACCGTTTTGAGCCTCAGAAAAACAAGACAGTTGAATGAAACAGTTGTTGGTGAAGACTAACAAAAATAACATCTTTTATAAACGAAAATCTCTTAAATCGATATTAGAAGGAATCGCTGAACTCAGAAGTTTCTTTCCTCTCTGCGCTGACTCTCTTCAGATTGGTCTATTTAATGTCAATGGGTGAAGAGTCTGCTGTCCTCTACTGGGCAGTCAGACCCAGGGTATTTCAGAAATTTCTGTAATGTTGCAGTTTCATGTGGACGCAGTTTCTTTTCAATCAGTGCTTGTGTGTGCGCGAAAAAAAAGGTGTGGATGAGACCTGACTATTCCAATATGCGGCACGTTTTAACATAGTGAGCATGTAGCACATGATTGCGACTGAATAGCATCTGATCTTTTAACGCAATGAAAATTAGTAAAAAAATGGCAGCTAAAGTTACAGGTAAAGCAGCACTCTATAAAACTTTGGATGCGCAATATGTTTAAATCAATTGAAAAATGTAGGTGTGACTAAATATTTACAAGGCACCTTACCAATTTATTTAACCACAAGTTCATGTCGAACTACTTGTTACAATTGACAGTTGAAGGAGCATGAGAAGCTAATGTAACAGTGTGATCTGACATTCACATCGTGTCCTGATTTAAGTCAGAGTCAAAGTTTAGCTCCATGTTTTGTTCATACAACAACCAGATCGGACTAGTTTGTACAGAACTGGGCTAAGACCAATCATTTTGGCGAACTCGTCATTTAGTGCACACTAGGATTTGAGTGGCTACGTTCATATTTAACTGAATGATGTGCACCAACAACGCAATCACTTTAAGGATGTTTTCAAATGTCATGCCAAGTTTGATTTAAACCGATCTTAATGTACAAGCAAAGCAACAATAGAAAAGTCCAAATTTGCATGTTAATATTCACAAACATCAGAACACCAACTTCTTATGACAAGACAGAAATAAACAAAATATGTTCTTAAAATATGGGTAGAGGTCACTTTGGCTTGCTCTTTGAGGGTCATGAAATTATCTGAAACAGGTCACTTATGTTCAGATATAACCAGACATGTTCATCCTGAAAAATGATTTAAGAATGAATGAATTCTGAACAGCATTGGGGTAAGTGATTGACTATTTCAATTCTTAGAGTGGAGCATAACTTTAAGCAAGGTTCACCAAATCCGGCATATTACTAGCTTAGACAGATTAACTTAAATCATGTTTCAATGACAAACAGGTGTGTTTCATGATGAGTGAAACAAAATTGTGCAGGTCTCCGGATTTGCAGAACCAAGTCTTTAAGAGTCATATGGGCATCAACTGAAGGCCTTTGTTTCAAGCCTGCCAGAGGCACCTAATGAGAAAGTAAAGGTGATTCACATCAACTTGGAAGTTGAAATGTGCAAGTTGATTGATGTACTTGAAACTGTGGATCTAATCACAACTGAAAGGATGAGCATTGTTTATCTGGACCTTGAAACAAACCACTACACATTAATTTTTTTTTTTTTTAAATCAGGCAAAATTCTTTTCAGCACTGATTCTTCTTGCACAAGATACTCTGCAAGCACTACTGCATAAGCTGTGAAAATGCAATTATAGCACAGTTCTTTCAAGAGAAAGACTGGAATTTGATCTGGAACGTACCTGAATGTTTGTGCTCAGCTTCTGGAAAATCTCAGATTTGATCCTTGAACCCACGGCTCAGCATTTCATCAGCTTCATCAAGAACAAAAATCTTGATCCACTTGGGAGCTGTGAAGAATAAAACAGATATAAAACCCCTACTTGCAGATACATGTTGTGTGGCAATTAAATGTATGATCAGTTTAGTAGTGAATGTCTTTCATAGAAAGTCAGTCCCGAAAGATGGTACCATCACATCATACTTCCTCTCCTCCAATTACAGCGCAGAAAGAGGACTTACACAGGCATCTCCTGCTGTGCTAGCCAAACACACGGCCTGGTGTGCCAACAACAATATGGGGCGCCTCTGCATTTCATTCCGCACATTGGTGCCGACGATGGATGCATGACAAGAAGCTCCCATGTAGTCACCTAAGGCCAAGATGACCTTCTGAATCTATAAAGAAGACAGGATTTGATTTAGACAGTTTACACTTGCTTTGCAGGACCAACTAGTTTCTTAAAGAAATAAACCAAAGTTTTGCTGATGTAAAAATATGTAAATGTATTGGAAACACGAAAAAAATAAATACATAAAATGTCCCAGATGGTTTCCATCAGTGATACTCAGGGAAAACTGTTTGAGTTTATGTAACAGTTTGAGGTTCATTTCTGTAATCTCAAGTCTTGATGAGATTTTTACTTTCCTTGTTATTATAGACTTTTCTGAGCATTAATAACATTATAATAACAAATTTTTGCCAGATTTTGACATCCCAAAAAATTATACAAAGAACATTTTATGACAAAGATAAAAAATATGACATGAATACCCGGCAAACTGCTCTAATTGCAGATCATTATAGGGGTTAAAGGGTTAAACAATACAAATATTACATGATGAACCCCACTTTTATCCCATATCAGCTCTCCATACCACTTCAGACATGTCTTGCGACTGTTCTCTTTAGTTCAAGCTACATGCAAAATATTGCCAAATAGGGGCATGTACTCCTTTTTTTACCAACTAAAATCCTTAATACCATTATAATGGCAGACCACTCTGCCATGCCAGAGTGATAGACAGATGGTAATTTCTGTGTAGCTTTTATACATTTTATATTTTTCTTATTGGTAAAATAAAATCGTTTCAGCCCTATTCTCATGACAGAAATATTGCTCAGTGCATAGACAGCACACGATGGAGCACACAACTATGTATGATTTGACAAGAAATGGGTTCGTGTGCAGCCTTCCACTAAGGACAACCCGTAGGCTTCACGCACAATACTTTAAATACCGCTAAAGGCACATTGATGCAAAGTACTAATGAAAAATACTCAACAAGAATTGGTTATAATTGTTGATGTAGTTGCTAGTTTAGTATTGTTTACAATATAGTGTTACCGGAGTCTTCAGATATTAATGAAAAAATAAATAATATATTTAGTGTTACTTCCTTGGAGTGACTTGTTTGATTGCATTGATTGAAAGACAATTTTTTAAAGAAATGTGCATTTACGTAAAAAGTTAGTGAAAAAATTGTCACAAGAAACCATTGGTCTTCGGTCATCTCCATCTAACAAAATTTGGCCCTCTTTGCAAAATGTTGAGAATCTTGAATATCACTAACCTACACCAAACACAAATAAGTGATTCATTTCTTTTTTTGGCTGAGAAAATAAAAGTCAACCATATAATCAGCCCCCCCGGTGGAAAATACGACAAGGACTGACCACATCTACTAACTATAACCACTGTTGTATAACTTCAAGAATTTGCAATCCTCCTTCTTTTAATAACTTCATTCTCATGCCTAATTTAAAGACATTACATGAATTACGGTACTAAATGAGGATGTGCTTGCAAGAGAGATACGTTTGAGTTGCATTCTGCATGCGTAAAGCAGATATAGGTTAAAGGTGAAGTAAGTAGGCCAAAAGTTAACTCTGTGCATCTCTGAGCCTGCCTGGTGGGCAAAAGAGGTAGTGCGTGTGATCATGAACACTCCATGATCTGGACACGAGCTGGACATGCCTAGAACACATGAAAGACGAGCCAATGAACGTTCGAGACCGGAATGAGTCATAACGGGTATAAAAGATGAAGACATGCACAGAGCGGACGGATTTGCTAGCGGAGCGGCTGCATCCCCAGAGCCAGGAGACACCTGATGATGGACGACCGAGCGAGGAAAAAACTTTAAAGACGATGAAAAGACATTTGCTTTGAGAAACCAACCAACCATTTTTATCCACGATGGATGAGTACTATTTTACTTTATGATGATTATTATGTTTTGTAATATATTTAAAAAGCGATTAATTAAAAGAAATGTAATTAATTGCAATTACTGACTATCGAGTTTTTGATTTAAAAATGATTTTTAATCTTTGATGAAAGATTTTTAATGTAAAACCTTAAGAGAAAGAACTGACCACAAAGGAGTCTTCTGACCAAGCTCTAAGCATTTAAAACTTAGAATTTAGGACAGATTCGACTTACTTAACCTAACCTGAGAATAATAAATAAAAAGGTTGAAGGTGTAAAAGATTAAAGGATTAATTGAACACCATAAAACATGGCGCCCAACGTGAATGGGAAGTTTTCCGCGTTTGGGGCATTGATCCATGGGCTAAATGGCCATAGCTCATCAATCAATGTTTTCCCTTTTTGCGTGTGCTTAAGTCTATGAAGTAGAGCCGGTAAGAATGCGTAAATCGCAAACCGTTAAAGTGCCTTGTAAGACCCCAGAATGAAAAAGTCTAAAGAGATTATTGGGACATAACCCAGAAAGGGTTGAGGAACGCGCGTCAAAGAGTGACAACCTAGCCGCAGAAAGCTGTGTAGGTTAGGAGAGCCATAAAGAGACAAATATCTCACATGGCTGCCGAGAAAGGCAAACAGGCTGAACATCTGTAAAAAGAAGGACGCTTCAATTTAAACAGATAGCCAATGAAAATTCAGCATAAGAGCTGATAAAAACTTTAGACAATGTTTGTGGACCACACCAAGGTTTTCAAGAGTTTTGTTACATAATATAACTCTGATATTGAGGAATTAATGAAGAAATGTCCTCAAAAACTGGTAACTCCAAACTGAAGCTTAAAAAAAAAAAAAAAAAAAACATTTGATGTAATGCAGTAGTAAGTGAGCAGCTTGTGAAACATTTGCAAGTTTATAACTGCTAGTGTAACCAATTGAAAGTATAAGAGTGGACATAAAAATACTGAAATGTTTAAAAGGTTCGAAAATGTTTTAATACAATCAAACTTGACTTAAAATGATTAAAACAATAAATAAAATAAATAAATAAAACAAGAAAGTAGGTTACCAAAATGTAAAAAATAGTTTTAAGTGACACTAAAAATAATTTTGCGCTATTTATCTGACAATTCAAAAGTTTCATTGCACATGCACAATGCCAGGTCTCAGTTAGATATGTTTTCTGAAAGGAATAAAAGTAAAACCGAGTTATTAATTGCTTAGGTCCGTCCGTAGCGGCATGACTTTGCTTGAACAGCCGACTGTACAGAATAGAGTCTTCGGTTGGGGAATGGCGAACTGGAGTTTATACTTTTGAAGAAGAGTAATAAATTACTTTTAAATAAAATAGGTAATAATAAATGCAAAAATAATCATTAGGTATTTTATTTAATAAAATACTACCAGATTACAGCATTTATGTACAGAAGATTCTATGAAAAACATATTTTAACAAAAACTACAATTGTAAAATCCACACAATTGTTACTTGCGTAATGAGGAGTATTTAGAAAATAAAATAAATGTGTTAATGTTCATTAAAATCCCTTTTCCAAGAGAAAAGGGAGATCTAATGCACACAAAGTTCTCTGTTCGGACTTGGACAGCCGAGATTTATAGCTTCGACAGCGGAGGCTCTGCTACAGAACTCACACAGAACTTTTTGAACCAGTTTGGTTAATTTTGTTTACTCTAACTTAAGAAAAAAAATGTTAATACTATTTCAAAAGTATGTTTTACACATAAGAATGAGAGGTTTAAACACATTAAACCGAATAAAGAATTACAGAAAATAAAACTACAATTGTAAAATTCACACAATTGTTACTTGCGTAATGAGGAGTATTTAGAAAGTAAACTAAATGCGTTAACGTGCATTAACATCCTTTTTCCAAGAGAAAAGGGAGATCTGGTGCGCACAATGTTCTCTGCTCGTACTCGGACAGCCGAGATTTATAGCCTCACAGCGGAGGCTCTGCTATTGAACTCAGACGCTTAAAACAGAACTTTTGAGCCGGAATGGCTAATATTGTTTACTCTAACTTTAGGAAATATTTGAATAATATTTTAAATGTATGTTTTACACATAAGAATGAGCAGGTTTAAACACATTTAACTGAATAAAGAATAACAGAAAAAAAAGCTACAAGTTACTCATATAGAATACAAAGGCTGAATAAAATACAATTTTGTAACTAGTTAAGAGGTAAATCTTAAATTGAAGAACAGCCAATTGTTAAAGTTAGCTATAACTTGTAGAGATAACATTCAAAGACAATTGTAAACTTATTGAAAACTAAAAGTTAAAGTTTTTTTTTGTAAATTCATAAGTTGAAAATAAAGTACATTTAAATATACAGTTTTTGGAAAGTTCTACTTGAAAGTTACGTAGTAAAAAAAAAAAAACTATAAGTTAACTGTTTGTAGAGAGCATAAAAACTTTTTGTTTATTCAGAATAATCTACAATACCTATATGCCGCATTTACTGTACAAGAGATTAATTTATAAAGAAAGAGCAGAATGCAAAGATACATATGAAATATGTTCAACGATAGTGAATATTTTTTTTAATTAATGTTTCCAAATCAAAGAAAAGTTAAATTAAACCTGAATAATAGTAATACAATGATTACACTTAAAAGTTAGGAAATAAACATCCGGATATTAAAATGTGATGATGAAGAAGGAACTTTTAACACCGGAGTGGTGTGTTCTGACCGGAGGGTCAGAAACCCTTCCTAGTCGATGCGTCAACTTTATAAAAGCTGCTATTAACCTCTGAGTTTAATAAACTAATGCAGATTTAGATACGACAAAATGAATACTCGAGTAAAATATTTTACTTGAATTCAACTGGAAAGTCATTCTAAAAAGTAACCATGAACACTAGCCCAAAATATAACATGCAGAGGAAGCATACAAAATTAAATTTAATAACATTGTATTTAATTAAATACATGAAAATATTAAAAGGGAATGTTGGAATGTTTTGCTCCAAAAATGAAAAAGTGAAAAGGATTTGACGGTTTTAATATTAATGTAATGAAATTAGTTTAAAGACTAAATGTAATTAAGTTACTTTAAATAAAGAACTATTAACATCTGAACTAGAAGATAGATGTGACGAGACGGTGAAGATGAACTCATGTTAGAGATAAAAATATAGACTCGTAAAGTTACAATTTGCGTCAAAATAAGTTAATATGCTAATAATAAACAGGACGAATTCATTTTTGTGTATAAAAACATAAAGAGTCTGAAAAAGAGTTAAGAATGAATTTTGAGACGTTAATTGTTTTGAAAAAAAAAAAAAAAAAGTAAAAGCAATTCCTTGTTTTAAACTAACGTTATAAAGTACATCTAATTACGAATTACATAAAACAAAGATAAAAATATTACCAATGTTAATTATAAGGTAATTACAGATTAACCGAATGTTACTGTATTTGGTTAAATGTTACGCGCACATAAAGTTGCATTTACATAATGAATTAATTATCTAACTTACAATATGAAACTTTAAAAACAGTTAAGAAAAGTAAAGCTTTTGCCTGAAGAGGTATCTGATTACACTTTTAGAGATAAAAATGCTTCTAAAAGAAAGGAGTCTGTACTTTTATTTAGCACAACTAATAATGACATTAAAAAAGTGAATAAAGACAAGGAACATGCAGTTGAACAAAAATACTTAGCAAAAAGTGGGGAAGTTTACCAAAACGGGCTAAAAAAGCAGCGAATGCAAGTCTGGCAGTTAAATCACGGAGCGCGAACTGGATTAGAGGAGATTAAGTCATAAAAAGTTATAACATTACAATTAAGATAATGTAGTTCCCATGTAATGAGAAAATAAGAGATGGACTGGTAAAATAAAGAGAATTAATTTAATGAGAAGTGACTTTTTCAAGTATTTGGTTGCACTGAATAATTAAAGGAACTGTTAACATGTGAATGTTATTTGACAGAAGTAGTCCGGTAGGCTATTGAGATTAATTTAAATCTGAACTTCTCTTAACAACTAGTTTAAAATGCAGAGGGACATAATACAATTTAAATAATTTCTATGTTATACATTAGAAAGAATAACAGTTTCTTTGACCTATGTTTGATTTGAAGGTATAGTGATTTATTTCTATACTGCGAAGGTATTGTGAAGACTATACTTGTTAAAATAAAGTTCAAACTAAATAAAGTTTAGGTTATTTTTCACGACAAAAATAATTAAATAAATAAAGCTTTGTTAGTGAACGGAGTTTTGGTAAGAAATTCTACATTTTGAGGATTTGGTAGATTTTCTAATAAGACGGTATAAACTTACTTGGGTAAAGGAATCAAAAAGTACCCTTAAAGTTAATCCAACTTAAATCCCAGTGAGGTAGGATGAAATGTTAACAATGGTTACCGTTTGAAAAAAAAAAAAAGGAAAAATAAGACAAATAGAATCCGACAATGGTCTAACTCTTAAATGTAAAGCGGAGAGAGTAGATTCCTTTGCGTCCATCTTGAGAATTGTGTAGAGTGTAAAATGGCTCTGGTCTCCTGCAGAGAGGACAGGTGCTCAGACGAAGAGCAGACCAAGTCATATAACGTGACAAAACAAAGAGATAAAGCTATGTTGTAAAAAGTACATAGTGGAAAATTAAGGGAACACTTAGCGTTTAGTAAATAAAAATAGCAGATAGCTATTTTGAAATGTTTTAAATAAAATTCCTTTGGTTATGAATAAAAGCTTACATGAAAACAGAGAAAAAAGTTTCTGTTTGGGGACCATTTTAAACAGTATTTCTGGTTTTTAAGATGAAGCTAAATTATTATTTTAAATAAAATAATAATTAAACAACGTTTGCCAACACAAACTTGACATTTTTTTAAGAATAGCATGGTCCTGAACAAGATTGAATTTAAAAGTATAAACAAGATCTATAGTTAAAACTCATTGAAAAACTGAAGTCTTTCTTCTAAAGAGAGTTCTTTGTAGAAGGTAAACCTAAACCTGTAAGCATCAGAGAGCGAGAGAGAGAGAAACCTCTCTCAAAGGAATTATATGGCCTTGTAACATGACGTTAGGATGTACTTTAGCGTTCTGTAACTGTACATTTAATGAATTTACATTTAAATGTGAATTATTATGCACATTCAGTTATTATGATATTAGCTGAAATGAGGAAATGTTTTTAATTAAACGTCATTATACGACTAAGGATTAAATGTACCAGTAAAAGGAGTACCAGTAAAAGCTAGAGAACTAATTTATGGTAAAGTACTGTAAAAACGTACTACACAGTAGAGTTATATAGACTCACTTCTGAGTCTTTTGGTCCTTCTCTATATAGAATTGAAATAACACTGAGCTCTTCAATTTCTACGGAAAAAGGAAAAGTGTTAACCTTTTTACATTGAGAAATGTTAGGAGGAGTTTGTGAGTTTTATGAAACTCAGATGAATACAGATGTTTACTACGAAGTACAGGATTTTAGTGAGGATAGAAAACTCAAAAATATTCAAACTCTGAGAGTTTGGAGATTATTAAAGGTTTATTTAGTCCTCGGGATAGAATTAGTTCTATTATCAAGAGGTGTACTGTAGGGTTGAAGCACCAGAAAGGAATATTGAAAGTTAAACAAAAAGCTTTAACAAGAGATTTTAAAAAGGGAAATGTACCTCTCTATAAAATCAGAATAGATAGAAAAAATGTTTCTATTAACTTCTGAAGAGAACAAAGGAAGAAAATGTTTTATTAACAAGCTAGAGGGTTCAAGATTCATTTTAAAGCATTTGAAACTTGGTTGATTTCATCATATTAGTTTTAAGTTGTTAAAATTAGGAACTATGCTTAAAACATGCAAAATATTAGTTGCATTTAAACATTTTTTGTTAAAGGTTTCAAACCATTAAACAAATGAAAATAATTACCAAAATAAACTAGCTCCAGTGGGAGAAGAAATGGTTGAACAACTTATACTTTAAGCAAACAGATAGATTTTGACTGTTGTAACAGATCTCATATTGTCTCTCCTCTAATGTAAGCAGCTTTGGACAGAAGCATCTGCTAAATGCATAAATGTAAATGTAAAAATGGCATGTAAAATGTAAGACATTTTAATGGAGCCAAAACAGTTACAAACAAAATAAAGTTCTGCGATGATTTAAAGAAATATCAGTTATAAAATAACAGTTGAAAAGTCTATGCAATAAGAGGATTGCCAGAAAGGCAGATAAATGCAATGTAAATGATTATACATTGTGGTTTATACTATTATTTGTGTGCAAGGTTACAGGAAAGATAATGGAAGAAATAAGGTGTTGCAACCTTACCTAAATAAAGCTTGACGGAGACCAGTTGAAAAAAAAAAAAATATTAACTTATAGTTAATGGATACGAGATGTCAAAAAAAAGTGTAAAACCGGTGGTGGTTTTAAAAATAAATTAAATCTGGTGTGGTGTCCAACAAAAGATAAAAGCTCTACTAGCTCTGACTAGCTCTACTAGTCTATAAAAAGAGCAGTGTGTGTGTGCAACGACAATTAATTTATGATCGGGTTGAAAAGTTCAACACTGACCGCTGGAATATCTCAGAAAGAGATAGGGGCGTTGGAAAAGTCGTCACTGTATAAGTATAAGTACTTTTAAGTGCATTAAAGTTCAGAAACTGAAAATATAAAGTTACACACGGTCCTGAAATCAGCTGTCACCTGGCTCTGTAAGTATCTGGAAACATCTCAGTTATGAGAGAAAGTATGAAAGCCTTGAGATGACTTTAAGACAAAAGGCGATTTGCCTGACCAGTAAAAACAAAAGCTGGTCTATTTGAAAATCTTTCTTTAAAGAACTTCTAGAAGGGGAAAAGGACCTTGAAATAAGTTATTTAAAGCACACCAACTAATCAGCAACTGGAAAAATTGTAGATCTGTAAGAATTGTAAAGTCTGCTTTTATAAAAATAAAAAACTTTATTAGAATTGTAAATGTTCTAAAGAAAGTGCAGTAAATGAAACCTAAAATATTGTCAAGAAAGACAAAAATGTAATAATTGTGGTTTTGAATAAATAAAATATTGAGGATATTAAGTGAAGATATCATTTAATGTAGCATGGAAATAACGTTTTGAAAAGCAGCACAATGGTAGTAAAGTAAACTTTCCTAAAAAAGAAAATAACTAAGAAATAACTCGTTAAACAATTTTATATTGTTTGAGAATTCAGCTACAGTTAACTGAAATTAACATTAGTAACATTGTAGTAACAGTAGTAACATTGCCACTAATGTTAAAGTAAAAATAATACATGATTTTACTGGTAAGTAAAAGATTGTAAAAGTTTGTTTGAAGAGGATTAATATTTGAACAGTTTTCCTATTGTTTGAATATTCAGATGAGATGAAATTAAATAAAACAATTCTACAATTGTTAAAGTAAGAAATTATGACAGATTTTCACCAACAAAGTAAACTATTTTACAAAATTGTTTATGATAAAGTACAAGACTGAAAGTAAATAGGAAAACATTGCTTTTATAAAAAAATTAAAAAAAAAATTACTAACGGAAAGAGTTCAAGTTTAAAGTCAAGGATTTTAAGGATAAAATAATCAAGTACAAACTTAAATTCAATAAAACACAAATAAACACAAATAATAAAGAGATATGTTGTTATTAAATTTTTTCCAATACTTTGGAGTAGTAGTAATTAAAAACAAAGTTGTATTTAAGATGTATTAACTGCAAAGAAGTATGACAATTAGGAAAATAAAAAGAAAACATTTTCATTAACTAAACAAATGAAATTTCAAGAAAAAGGCTACATTTCTTTGAGAGATAAAAATGTAAATAAAAATTAATGCGAACCAACAAAAATAATCCAAAGATAAAAGTTTAAGTTAAGAACGATGAACGGATTTCACATTAGTGCCCCAGCCTCGTCACCCTGCAAACAAAATGTCCCACTAAACAAAGCAGGGTTGAGCCTGTGTAGCTCCTGAATGAGAGGCTTCAGGAGGAAACCAGGCTGCTCGTGGGAAGTGTGCTAGTGAGGCCCAGAAGGGGGTGCTCGCCCGATGGTCTTTGTGGGTCCTAGCGCCCCAATACGGTAACAGGGATACTGTATTGTAAAGGAGCACCGTCACTGTTGTCCTTAAACAGAGACGTTAAACCAAGGCTCTGACTCTTTGCAGTCAGAACAATTCCAGGATGCTAAATCAAAAACTGCAATTCCTGGCCAAAATTTACCCAGTCACAATAATCCCTGTGATTGTAAATTGGCTAAATCATTCAGATTGGCTAAAATAGACAAACGTCTCCTGTCCACCATTAAACAATGTATAGAGAGTAAAAAAGATTCAAACATGGCAGTCATGTCATCCAAGTGGATGCTAACACCTGATGGTGTATTTCTCATTAGAGGGGATTTTAGGTTCTTTTAACAGATGTAAAATTAATTTATAATAAGTTAATGCTAGGACTTAATATTAAGTATCTCAAACACTGATAAAGGCCTGAAAATTCCTCTACTGTGAGAAATTTAAAAAGTAAGAACCAGAGCTTACAGCAGAAATTGTTTTAGAAAGTATTTGAGTATGTTAGCTTTTATTTGAAGAGGCTGTTTGCTGGGCTCCTGGGATTCACATTCCAGAGGGAAGCCAGTCCTGATCAATTGCTTTAAGATAAGAACATCTGCTTGCATGCCGAGAAAGGGTGAAAAAAGTAAATGAGTAGATGAGAACACAATTTGTAACAGCTATATTATGGAAAACAGAGTTTATAGAGTTAAACTCTGACATTTTTAAGGGAAATGCTAAAAGAATGTTTATAATAACAATAGGATGGCCCATACTATACGGTGGCATGAAAAAGACAGATGTTAAAGACTTTCAAGGGCTATCACAAATATTGTTTTTGAGTATAAAGTAAAGTAACTGGTTATAGTGCACCATAATTTGGGAAAAGAGATTTGTTCTTTTAGAAGTATGTTTTATTCAAAATAGTGGGAAAATTGTAAGACATAGTATAATACAACTGAAAATAAACTACAGTTAAGAAATGTTTTGAAAAAGAAATATTTTGCTTAATTAAGCATTGAAATGTATGGTATAGAATAATGTTTATGGATGTAATAGGAAATTTGGGAGCAACCCTCAACGATAACTTAAAAGAGAACAATAAAGGAAGCATCCTCATTATTTGTAAAACTGTGGTTACATTGTTTAAGCAAATTATAATAAACAACAATGATGATTGAACTACATAGAACTTTGATTTTAGTGGTTGAAATTTTGAATGGTGAATGTTGGGAATTGTATCTAACCAAGAAATGATAATGTATAAAACATTATTTAATGATAAGTAAGAGTATTCAACACAATACACTAACTGGAAAAGATAAAGTGTCTACAGAGGACATTGTGAGATGGGATGAAGTAATTTACCAAGCTGATTAAGAAAAGTTTGTAATAGTAAAAGGCTTACAATAAAAACATTAATATGTTTACAATCTGAAGAAATGAAAGATATTGTGGAAAAACACCCATGATGATTGTTTGGGGAAGTGTATTTTAATTAATTAAACGTTAAGGAGTTACAGGGGTGAAAACACTTTAACCTTTTACAGCGGAGTTGTTGAAATACTTGATGGAGGAAAATTTAGTTAAGATTCAGCTTTGTTAAAAATATAACTGAGTGTTTATGATTTGACTATACAATGGGTCTAATCAAAAAGACCTGCAAGATTAAAGTCTGTCTTGAAAAATGTTTAACGAATTGAGTATATCCGAGTTATTGTACGGTGTTAACTGATTATGTTTAAGCATGTATGAAACACTGGATGTATTTGACCAAGGACTATTTACGATCAGAGATTCAGTCTGATCTGTAATTATTTGAAAACGGTGATGTAATAATTTCAGAAAGACATTTTCTGATGTATAGATGTGCATAATTGACATCATTCCGACAGAAAAATAATGTATGGACTCTGAAAAAGCAATACATTCTGTTTGCGTGATATTCAAGCCTAGTGACCAGATGGAAGTTATGTTTTTTTTTTTACTTTTGTTGAATGTTCCGTACTGAAAATGCTGTGTATATGCGGGAGAAAAAAAAATGTATACAATACTATGTTTATGGGAGTCTAAGATTTTGAAATGACAGCAGACAAAATGATTGTGATTGTATGCCATCACAATATTTGATATTGTTCCATTAATAACTTAATGGTATTAAAAGGATGTTGGCAATTCCATTGAAGAAGAGAAAAAAGAAGAAGAAAAAAAACAACAACCTTGACTTCAATATTCAACCAAGAGATCAGAAATTGAATAGTTACTGAAATTAAAGGTTTGTGCGCTGTTTTGGAAAGAGAAAATTAAAAGTTTAACAAACAAAGTCTGAAAAAGATTGTATCACAAAAGTATGAATCACTGTGGTGCCAGTTGGTTGTGTGCTGGTGGATGAGAGCGACTGGAGGTCAGAAAGTCGCAGGCTAGATCCCCAGAGTTGAAGGAGTCGCAGCCATGGCAGCCCACTGCTCCGGGAGTGAGTGCACGTGTGTGTGTTCACCGTGTGTGTTTTGGCATGCACAAATTCCAGGTGGGGGTCACTCCATATCTGGTCAATCAGACACTTTAACTTTCACTAATATAGGAATGGAAGGCATGGCCCGGTCTGCCAGGGCAGGTCGCCTGGAGGGATTTAGGCCACACATTCCTAGAGTTTGAAAGTGATTGTGAGAGATTGAAAGTGATTCTAAACTATACAATCAGAAGACTTTCTAAGAGCAAGTGTTTGCATAATACATTTGGTTTGTTTTCAAGCAAGGTACAAACCTTTAAGATATAGAAAGTATAAGGACTAAAGTGCCTGGAAACAAAAGAAGCTGGGTTGAATATTAAAGCATCTGGGTTTAACACATTGGTATAATGTAAGATGACAAGAATAAATATTAAGTTGAACAAATCATCAAATCAGGAAAATTGCAAGAAGGGGGTGTTGTATAACTTCAAGAATTTGCAATCCTCCTTCTTTAATAACTTCATTCTCATGCCTAATTTAAAGACATTACATGAATTACGGTACTAAATGAGGATGTGCTTGCAAGAGAGATACGTTTGAGTTGCATTCTGCATGCGTAAAGCAGATATAGGTTAAAGGTGAAGTAAGTAGGCCAAAAGTTAACTCTGTGCATCTCTGAGCCTGCCTGGTGGGCAAAAGAGGTAGTGCGTGTGATCATGAACACTCCATGATCTGGACACGAGTGGACATGCCTAGAACACATGAAAGACGAGCCAATGAACGTTCGAGACCGGAATGAGTCATAACGGGTATAAAAGATGAAGACATGCACAGAGCGGACGGATTTGCTAGCGGAGCGGCTGCATCCCCAGAGCCAGGAGACACCTGATGATGGACGACGAGCGAGGAAAAAACTTTTAAGACGATGAAAAGACATTTGCTTTGAGAAACCAACCAACCATTTTTATCCACGATGGATGAGTACTATTTTACTTTATGATGATTATTATGTTTTGTAATATATTTAAAAAGCGATTAATTAAAAGAAATGTAATTAATTGCAATTACTATTCGAGTTTTTGATTTAAAAATGATTTTTAATCTTTGATGAAAGATTTTTAATGTAAAACCTTAAGAGAAAGAACTGACCACAAAGGAGTCTTCTGACCAAGCTCTAAGCATTTAAAACTTAGAATTTAGGACAGATTCGACTTACTTAACCTAACCTGAGAATAATAAATAAAAAGGTTGAAGGTGTAAAAGATTAAAGGATTAATTGAACACCATAAAACACCACTCACCTCAATGATCCCCTCCGGATCCATTCCCTCTGGCCACCCATTGTTTCGATCTCTTGAGCTAAAAAAAAAAGAAAAGAAAAAAAGAGGTAGTGGTTTAGGGTGTTACCAGACCCTAACAGGGCTACCAGCCAGCTAAAAGTTATAAAAGTGACTCCCAACTAAGATATCCATTAAGTTATGTTATCACTACATGTGGATCGGTTACAAACTCAAGAATAAGTAATGTCACACGTTAGAATAGAAGACTAACTATGAAAGATGAAGAACTAGGATAGCCTTAACCCAGGGTTCGGCAACCCACATCTCTGGAAGGCTCTTTAGCGCTTCCCTAGTGGCTCCTGGAGCTATTTCACAAATGTTTGAAGATGGGGTAGGTGTGTGTGTATATTATATATATATATATATATATATATATATATATATATATCTACAGGAGGACAAACATTCTTAACGTTTTCCATTTCTGTAACAGTGTGTAGAATAAATATTTAATTTCAACATTTTTGCGTCACAGCCTGCGACACACGTTTCTACCAGCGGGGCATAAACAAACCAGCGGCTGTGTGATGGGCGATGGATGCCAAAGGGAAAAAAAGACAAAAAATAACTGAGAACAGAGGATTCAACGCTCTTGAACCGAATCATTTGCATTCGTTGCCAATGCAGAAGGATTGCCTGAATGTTTGCTCTGTAGTGGGAAGTTGTCAAATAAGAAGAGTAACGTGGAAAGACATTTCCACGGAAGGCATGCACGTATTTAGTAACAAAGTGGCTGTTTTAATAAAGTGATTTTATTTTTTTATCAGTATATATGTGACATGACACTTAGGGACATTATCAAATCAAACCGACTGTATTAATTTTATTTACTTTATATCTTTAAAAGGCTACCGTTTTATAAATGCAGGCTGCGTTTTATTGCACTGTTTGTTGCCCAGGTAAGGGGCGCGTTATTCACGCTCCATTTTGATTTTTTTAATCCTCAAAATAAAATTGACATCAAAAATCTGATTTCTTTATGGCATTGCTTTAATGTCATCAAAGAAATTAAACATAACGCCTTAATATTGTAACTAAGTTAAACTTATGGTGGCATCGTACAACCGAGTAGTCACATGGCGCGCCATTCTCAACAGAAAAACAAAAAATTTTATCAGGAAGGCTCATTATGTATTTGTAGCCAACTTAGTAATTTTTTTATAGGAGGCTAATATAGTACGTATAATACGTCTTGCCTTCACTATAAGGTTTATACAAGGCTTTTAATTTTTGGCGGCTCCAGATATTTGTTTTATTTTTTTTGTCTAATATGGCTATTTTAACATTTTGGGTTGCCGACCTCTGCCTTAACCCTGTACAAAGTTACAAACTAAAGGCCCCGACCAACGAGTTAACTTACACGATAAACGTTAACTCCAAATTAACCATATAAACCTACACATTGTTTTGCCGCTTACAAACGAGTTGCAATTATGATTGAACGATTCCGCACATGAAATATCTTACATATATATATATGCTATTTAATTACATGTGGGATCAAACGGAACATTTAGAAGACAGTCGCTTGCTGGACGGCCTAACGTTAACGTTACTCCACATGTGCTAACAATTAGGTAGAACAGCTAACCTTAAACAATAACGTTCTTGACCCAAACAGAGAATCTCTAACCGTAAACGACAGATATAACGTTACATTCATTCGTGTAAAATACGTGGGATACAATTAAGCTTCTCAGAGAGATA
Organism: Danionella dracula; assembly: GCA_900490495.1. Lineage (NCBI taxonomy): Eukaryota > Metazoa > Chordata > Actinopteri > Cypriniformes > Danionidae > Danionella > Danionella dracula. The sequence goes on from UELW01000278.1 coordinate 738,981, forward strand.
GTTTACCTGTGACAAATGGCAGACCCAGTCGACATGTCCACACTCCACTCGTGCGTTCTTTCAAAAGGACAAATATATGACGCGCTTGCCAATTTATCTAACCGGAACTCGTTTCTCTTCCGTATAACCCACAGTCAATGGTTCAGCCTCTACAAACTCTAACAGAGAAGCCACTGGTCCACTAATTACAATAACGGTAGGTGATTGAAGTCGACTAGCAAGTTCCTTGGTATTTGGACTATTTTATTAAAGTTATGTCGATGTTTGGGGGAAACTAAATCAAGTAGCGGAAGGATATTGCGCCATTCAGAGTATGTAGTTGGGTCGCTACGGGGTCTCCCCGCGTTTCTGGCAAGGGGCAACCTCCTATGGAGTATGCATACTTCGGCAAAACGTGAAAAAAAACATCACTGACTACAAACAATTCAACTAGTTATCAAAAATTACGTTGTTTTAAAATAAGCAACAACATTTTATTAATTTCAATTTAAGTTTCGCTAATCAGTTTTGATTGCGCTCTCAAAAATGGCCTTTCCGTTTTCTATGTTGTCGTTTGCTATTCTGAAATTTACGTTCCGCGTTAGTCGGTCACTCCGACTTATCGACTTATGCCGGTGACTACTATGGGAAGTTCCGCCAACAGCGCTCTACTCGATCCATAGTCTTTTTCGAATCGTGCTGATTGTCACGTGACCACGTTGCCGCGCATAAAAGCCACTATTGCCAACTCTTCAGTAAGAAAAGTCATTATAGGTTCACTCTGGTGATGGACGGAAAGGTGCACCCATATAAGGACTCTGATTGTTTTCACTTCAGAATGGTTAGCACCCACCTAGCTAGCACAAAGCTCTTACGGTGATGCCTTTTTTAACTAAGCAAAGAGTTTGTAAGGAAAATAAAGGGCAAACATTTGCAATTTTATAACTGCTAGAGTACACAAATGAAAGTGTAAGAGTGGACATAAAAATCCTGAAATGTTTAAAAGATTCGAAATGTTTTAATAAAACAAAACTTGACTTAAATAGATTAAAAAACAAGAAAGTAGATTACCAAAATGACAAAATAGTTTTAAGTTAAACTAAAAAACATTTTGCGCAATTTATCTGACATTGTAAAAGTTTCATTAAACGTGCACAATGACTTGTCTCAGTTAAATATGTATTCAGCAAGGAATAAAAGTAAAACTGAGTTTGCTTAAGTCCGTCAGTAACGGCATACCTTTGCTTGAACAGTAGAATGTACAGAATAGAGTCTTTGGTTGGAAGACGAGCTGCAATCTAAGGAGTTTATACTTTTGAAGAAGAGTAATAAATTACCTTTAAATAATATAGGTAATAACAAATGCAAAAGGGTTTAAGGGTTTTTACATTAGTAGGCCAGTAATGATAATTATATTGTATTAGAAAAGAATAAGTGGTTTAAATGTGTGTATTAGAATAGTGAGGAGAAGATCAAGCCAGAAACTAAAGTCTCTTTTGGGAAAAAGCTCTGCAAGCTTGACTCCCTGATTATAGATAACATTGATGCAGTTTCAGGTGTGAGCATCTGCTCGTTAGTAAAGCCAGAAAGTTGTGTTATGAACAGATAAGAAGGGATCTGAAAGTGCTGTTGAAGGTCAGAGTGGGGGTGTCTAGAGCGGTGGGTCTCTCTCTCTCTCTCCTCTCTCTCTCCTATCTATCTCTCTCTCTCTCTCTCTCTCTATCTCTCTCTCTCTCTCTCTCTCTCTCTCTCTCTCTCTCTCCCCTCCTTCTCTCTCTCCCTCCCCCCCCCCCCTCTCTCTTCCAAGAGGATGGGTCTTGGAAATCGAAATCGGCTCATGAGCCAATCATCATCATGAGCAAGGAAATCTTCACGGTCTCTGGAAACACGCTCCCTCCGTAGAGCGTCATTAGCAAGGTCTTCTAACAGCGCCAGAGCATCCTTTATGATGATATGTTTTATACGCACATACCTTTTTATAGCCCATTCATTAAAACAAATGAGTAAATTCGAAGTATTTGCTCCTGGTTAAGAATGCTAATAATGATAATTCAGGTTGATACAATTTGATTTATTGGGTGATGTAATAGGATAATTTAGAAGTTTTTCATTTTAAATAGCTATTGCTATTTAGGACAGTTGGTGTCGCCAAAACACATACTCTTCTAAAAGAGTGCGTACGCACGGTCAAGAGCATCCGTACGGTGCGCACTTATTTACGCCAAGTTTATTCTTTATAAATACCGATATGTGCGTGGAAAAATGCGTACGCATATTTCTATGCCTATTTTGTGCAAACGCAACATTTATACATCAGGCCCCTGATCATTTTAGAACACACAAGGATCCCTCGGATCCACACATGTTTGAGCATCATAGCAAATAGTTCTGCTCAAATTTATCGGTTAGTACAACGCAATGTTTTAAGCAAATTTTGCATACAAATTGAAGGTATTTTTACCATCAAAGCTCTGTTTACCTAATTATAAAATCTGAAGTTAATTTTGATTGAAATGTTTAGTTCTTTAACTTTAAAATACTAAGTCCCTTATCAGTTCATTTACAATTAGCTATACATTACAAGAGGAGAAAGAAATAACAACTAGAGAGTATTAACATGAAACCTTTATTAATACAAAAACAGTTCCTAAAACATTTTAGCTCTTTTCAGCTTCAATAAAAACATCTGTGTTACTTGCTTTAAATGGTTTGCAATGATGCTAGATTAGTTTAGATGTATCAAAACAGTTAGATGCGTAATAAAAAAAAACTATAGTCACTCTAACAAATAAGAATCAATAGTTTTAGTTCGAAGTGCCGTATGTTTGTGTGTTTGAGTGGAATTTAGGGTTGTAAACATTTTGGTGTGTATGAAAATGTTTGCAATGGTTTGAGTGAGTGCGTGCCTTGTTGAACCACTAAACAGTCACTTGACACAAAAATGCCAATAGAACAACTTAAACTTTCTGTAACAAGTAACATTATCCATTAACATGCTTTTGTTTGTCAAAATATTGTAAAGCTGTACGCCTGTGTGTGTATTAAAGTGTAATGTACAGCTGACTGCAATTTTTATATTGTTGTGTATGTATATGTGTAAGTGTACAGTAAGTAATGGGCGTGTTTGTATTGTATGATTATGGCTGATCATGCGTGAGTTGTGCCAAGCTCTATGTTTCGTAGCATTTGTAAATGTCAAGAAGACTACATGTTTGACACAGCATCTTGTTCTTCAAAGTCAGCATCTTGGGAGATAGTTTGGCACTGTCTAGTTCAAGCAGGATTTTCTGAAAAAATTAAAAAGTATACCTCAGTGTCTTCTTGGTCCATTTACTAATTTTTGTCCTGAAACAAAATAATAACACAAAATATTTATTGTGAATAAATTCTTCATAAATAGAATAAAGGTCAGACAACGGCAAGCAAAAACCTTAAGAAGCCTTAAGGACAAGAAGAAAAAACGTAGCAATACCGTAGCTTCTCACACTTTTGATGGCAAACTAAGTCACTGGTTCCCTTAAAACTTGCAGCAAATTTTATTTGATGGATGAACACAAATTTAACTACACTCACTCAGCAGGTAATTTGCAATCAGACTCGCTGGGTTTTCAGACAGGTATACGATAAGACAGCGTATCGCAACCTCCCTGCGAACATCCACACTGTGATCCTGAGTGCAAATAGAATACAAATACTATTCATTAATGTTAGTGAAAGTCTAAGATTTAATGTGTTCAACGATAGTGAATATTTAAAAAAAAATTTGTTTACAAATCAAAGAAAAGTTATATTAAACCTGAATAATAGTAATATAACAATTACAATAAAAAGTCAGGAAATAAATATTCGAATATGAAAATGTGATGAAGAAGAAGGGACTTTTAACACCGGAGTGGTGTGGAAAACTTGAGTGGAAGCCCTTCTGAGTTAACGCGTCAACTTTATAAAAGGTGCTATTAACCTAACTGAATTTACTAAACGAATGCAGATTCGTATATGACAAAATGAATAAAGAAAATGCAAGTATAAAGTGAGTTCAATTGTTTCTTTATTTTAACCAGAAAGTACAAATATTTGTGTCGGCATTAAACTGGCGTTGAATAACAGATAAAAGTATGCTACTCGATTAAGAATTTTACTGCTTGAATTCAAATGAAAAGTAATTTTAAAAGTAACTGTGAACACTAGACCAAAATATTACATGCACAGGAAGCATTGTGTTTCGTTCACTTACATGAATCAAAATTAAATCATTCATCTCATGTCGCTTTCTTCCCTTTCGGGGTCTCCACAGCAGAATGAACCGTCAACTCTCTGGCATATGTTTTACGCAGCGGATGCCCTTCCCTGCCGCAACCCATCACTGGGAAACATTCACACACACTCATTCACATGTTAACACTATGGACAATCATTCTTACTCAATTCTCTTATTCCACATGTCTCTGGACTTGTGGGGAAACCGGAGCACCCGGAGAAAACCCACACGATCACGGGGAGAACATGAGAACTCCACACAGAAACTGTTAATATCTGAACTAGAAGTTAGATGTGATGAGATGGTGAAGATGAACTCATGTTAGAAAATAAAAGTATAGACATGCAAAGTTACAATTTGAGTCAACATAAGTTAATATGCTAACAGTGATTTACAGGACGAACTCATTTTGTTTATAAAAACATAAAGAGTCTGAAAAAATATAATAAAAAGACTTAAGAATGAATATTGAGACGTTCATTGTTTTGAGAAAAAAAATAGTTAGTTAGTAAGATATGTTGATTAATATCAAACAGCTAGGAAGAAAAGTGTGTACAACTCATGTTGTACCAGATGTATGTTGTTTAAACATGCAAATTCACATCTCTTATTCATCATGTTTTTTTTACTTGACAGGACCATCCACATTTGTGTCTCTTTGTATTAGAGCAGTTAAAATGTTGTGCTTTTGGTAAAATTCTTTCATACTGGTTGGTTTTAAGAAATCTATACCAATCTCTTTATTGTAACTGCTGGAAAACAAGATGAACACTTTTGTACAGACATAATACAAAAACATTTACATGATGAATAGGACATGTGGCTTTTCATGGTAAAACAACATACATCTGGTATAACATAAGGTGTATTTACGTTTGTTGCCAGCTATTTTGACAATAATATCTTTATGTTGAGTTATTTTCAGAGGTCAGAAATTCTATAGTGCTATACAAAAATCAAAGATGCTCTGAACTGATTGCTGAAATGCAGTTGAGAGATTCGGTTGAGAGACCGTATTGTGCTGCATTTACAGAGGTTTTTAATGTTTTGTTTCGTTTTCAAGGTGTTTTTTCCTCATCAACCCTGAAAAGGGCACAAAGGTAGGGTAAAAGAAGAACCAAAAACAACTTTACCCTAGAGTCTTTAGCCTAATCTCTGAGCTTTCGGATTATGAGTCATTCTTCATTACAATAGTTAAGACCACACTGTCATGTAAGTTTTCATTGAATTTTGTTAGGTTTGATGCTGTGTAACAGCGTTTTTTTTATTAATATAGTAGTTTTCTGTCTGCTTTAAGAAATAAATGTTTTAAACATATTAAACAAACCTATACAAATTATACCACTTAGAGCTGTAAAAATATGCTAAAGAACCGTAAGTATTACAACATAAACCTTTATACTAGACAGTTGTGAACTGTAAAAAAAATAGTAATGAACCAAAATGGTTCCAACACAAACCTTTTAAATAGACAGTTATGAATCGTAAAAATATGGTGATGAATGAAAATTATTACAATTTAAACCTTCAAATGATATTGTTGTTTATCATAACAGGTATTTTTCACAGTTAAAATCTGTTATAAAATATTTTAAAAAATAAATCTGTTAAATTTTGAGTACAGCATATGCAATCCCGTTAAACCAATAACAGTGCATCTGTATTTTTCAATAAAGTTCTGGCAACCCCAGCTGCCAGTATTTTACCATAAATTGTACAGTTTATTTTTACCGATTAAAGACATTGAAAGAAACTGAAAACACCAACATTTATTTGGGTGTATTAAAAAATCGTGCATGGCTCCTTTAAGAGTTGTTCTAGAAGGTACGAGCTAGCGCATAAGCTCCGCCCCTGTGAGAGCGCGAAGCGGAGAGAAACCTCGAGAGCATCAGATAATAGAGCGTTTGATTTATTTGAAAGGAATTGCAAAATAATTTTTTGTTCTTGACACTTTTTTGTGAATAATTATTGCAAAAAAACTCTTTTGTCGACGATGCATATACTTGATGTTAAATAATGTTGTGTTTTGATGCTATTAATGTCAAAATAAATTAGATTTGACTGAAAATTGTTTATGTTAAAGATTGATGAGACTTATTATGGATTAATTTAGTTGAAGCCTTAAATCTACCCATTTGTAGATTTAATGAGTTAAATACTTATATATTTTAGTAAACACAATGTAAGTTGTTTGTACAAATTTTCTCATCCTTTAAGGAAAGTGTGTTCATTTTATATTATTTGAGACACTGGATGTGATTTAAGAACATTTTGTGGGATTACATTGTTAAAGCATTGTAACAGGTTATATAATGCAATAGTATACCAGTACATGCAAGTTTTTTTTAGAAATTATGATTTCTAAATGATTTTAGAAATGATCACAGACAGTGTGTTTATGTTTAACATGTTCTAATAAAACTTGTTTATATATGCAGGTTGGGTTTTTTTCTGTTGTTATAATTTGTGGAGTGAAATCTTGGAATTGGATTTGTTCAGTCTTCCGATGGCGAGCCTTCTTCAAGAAAGAACCTGAAACAAACTAAACCTACACACAATCTTCCAGGACACTGGTAGGATTGAACATTTAGATTTATTGGAAGACTGAATCGTCTTGTTTTCACAACAAGAGGAGTTACGGATCTAAGGACTACTGTGTGTAAGACAGAAAAAGTGGACTTGAGTTGTAAAAGAGTGAATAAGAAGCTGGTTTCAGCCTCGTTTGAAAAAGAACTTATTACCTTAATGAAGTTATTTTGTTTAATTTCCTTATAGTAAAGCCGACCATTTTTTCATTCTTTGTATATTCTTATCTTCATTTGACATTGCACCCCATCTCCTAATCTGAATGTAGAGATTCTGGTCCAAGTTAGAACATTTGCTTTAATTAGTGTATTTCCCAAACATAAAAGCTAAGACAAGTGTTACAAAAGGTAAAAGAACCACTGATTATCCTCAAGCCTTGAACATATCAATATCTTTTACTTTTTATTACTTTTGCTGTACCTCTTTTCCTCTCTAGTTATTTTACATTAGGTTGTTTGTTTGTTTTTTATTTTCCTAATGTCATATAAGCCTTCTGTATAATAATGTATTGACGTTGTAATTTATAAATGCATATGTATGTTTCATCTAGTTCATGCAATAAAAAAAGAAAAGAAAAAAAGTGTAAACGCTAGCGGAGTTTCTCCTGCTTCCGGCGCGACGCGGGTCTGGACCAAAATACGACCTCAGAGCACCCTCGTCTAGCCTTCATGACGTCACGAGAGTGTGGACTCGAGTGAAGTCCACAAGTCCAGAGTGTTCCATTTGGGACGGGGCCGAAGTATGGAAAAAAGGAAAAAAATATGTATGGAAAAAATGTGGTTCGTCTAGATGTACCATGTTTAGGAAAAAATATCCAAAACACATGTTTGTTCAGTTACAGAACCAATAGTAAGACAGATGAACAAAAAAAGTTGTCTGTCTCTGACGCTGGCCGACTGCAGTACAAATGCTACTGCGCAAAAGCGGAAGTACCTACAGGTCAGAAATCGGAAGAAGTCTGGAAATCACAAACATGGTAAATGTTATAAAGATCTGTTAAGTTAATATACAATTTCGCTGTACATTCCCAATATGCTCGCAAATCGTTAGTAAAACTTCGGTGTAACAATAGGCGAATGCCTTTTGTACTGTGGCCGTTTCAGTAGTGTATCGTAAGCCGTTAATATATTACATTATGAGTTGTGTTACGTTATTTAAAGTTTACTCATCACTTAAGTTAATTCACTCAGAGCATGTTCAGTTAGCTTCGATGCTTCAACCACAACAACGCTCCTTATAATCTGTTACAATCACTATTAGAGAAGAAAAGGCTAAACTGAACCTGTAAAGTTAGAGCGACGTTAGACAAGCAGACTAATAGTGCTCGTGTGACTTGGATACTTGTTTGCTAAGTGAGGCGATTTAACTTGTAGAAATAAACAAAATAAAGCGTATGTGTGCAAAAACAACAACCTGAGTCTTAAAAATGTATTGGAGTATATTAGAGGGAAGGTAGGGTTGAGGCTAGAGGGGGGAATAGGGCTGGTAAAGTTAGGGTTTTCATAATAATTTTAAGATAATTACTGCAGTATAATGGCTTGTGTAGATTATGTGTTATGATAATGATAACTATAATGAGTAGATTAGTGTTAACCCAGGATCGAATGGTTTCACAAAATGCTGCTATTCACAAAGAGGTGACGTGACACTCATTATTGTAATGAGGTGAAGAAACTAAATGCATGGATGTTGCAAAATACACAACGCTATATTATGCAAGAGAGAAACTTTTTGCTTTGTGAAACATTAATAATACTGCTTCAATCCAACCATGTAGTATTTAAGTATTTAAAATATGAAAAAACTCAGTTGAAGGCGTCCATCATGCCACTGTTTGCTTTTTCTTGTCGTAAGCAGTCCACAATGTTTTGCACACAATTTGAAACCCATCGTTTTTCCACACGTTCTTAATGGCTCCTGTTTTCTGAAGAAGCTCTTCTGTTTCTGAAATGTCTTGAAATATTATACAGTGTTACCACTGCTCTCTAATGACAGATGCAGGGGATAAGGAGAAGGAAGGAGGTGGACCAGAGAGGCTAGAGGGTGAGGAAAGGTGGTGGGGAAGGGAGGTAGAGAGTGAGCGAGAACTCCACCGATCTGGTTACTACTTCCTGTCCGTAGCAACTGTATATAATGTGAGGAAGGGTGAGATTTTCGACTTATATTTAACTGTCTTGAACACTGTAGCTTTTATTAAACCCACATATTTATAAAATATTTCTTTACCCTCTGCCCTTTCTTTTCGGAACTTTTGAGCAGCCAATTTCTGTTTGTTTTTGGTCAAAGAAAGAGAGTCACTTCAGTATTTATCTCCTTATAATTTACTCTGTTTAGAAAGCCATCTAGCTGAGACTTGAGTCTACAAGCTCCTCGTGGAAGCCAGCAGTGACCTACAATACAGTTATTGGTACATCATAATAAGTTATGTGTTAAACTGTTAATCAGCTGCTGTTGCTCTCTTGTATTTCTAGAACAAGCTGAAATCCTCTCAGAAGGATAAATTCGCCAGTTCATGCTCTTCACCCAGTCCAATGACAAAACGGCACTCAACTGTTTGTCTCAGAATGAATGGAAACTAGATGTGGCTACAGACAACTTTTTCCAAGAACCCAGACTTTTATGCACAGAACCAAAAGGGAATTCTTGACCGCAAAAAACTAGAACTGCTCTATAATCGCTACAGAGGTAAGAACAAAGTTTGGTTGAAAGAATTATGAACATTCAAGGTCCAGCCTATATTTAAATGTCTATTGGACATGAAATAAACAATTTAAAAGTTATATAAAAGGGATTGACAAGTTTTCTCGAGATCTGCATTGATGTTGGCGACTCTTAGACTGTTTATGAAATTTGTGTCTGTAGTATTCACCCATGGTACTACCCACACGCCAGTCTTTTAGTAAGGTTTAATTAATAAGGTATTTATATGGTTACTGTTGAAATCATGAATGAGCTAAATTTGGTGTCAGTAGAGGGTTTAAAAGTGAACTATGCAGTAATGCTTTTGTGCCTGACTCAGCAGATGCTTCCTTGGCTCCTCAGCAATCATTGAATGAGGGTGGCAAGTTAATTATGACAAACAGCTTTGTAGCTTGTTGCTCATCTTGCACAGATTAAAAAGAGGTCTATTTTGTTTATTAAGACCAAGTTAGCTCCTAACTGCGCTGTTAGCAGACTTGCACATGAAAGGAGGGAATTTAAGAGTATCTAAGTAAAAATACGGTAAACAATCAGTTTGTTTGATTTTTATCACCAGTTGTTTGGTGTTTGCTCCAATGACTGTAAAAGATATCAAAGACAGACAGAAAAAGAAAGAATGCACAGAAGGGATTTAAAGCAAAAGCGATGTGATCGTTTTCCCAGCTCCACCTGTAATTTCCTGCTCATTATTCCCGTTTATAAGAGGTAACTTTATTAAAATGGCAACTGGGCAGATTAGACCTTCGAGTGCCAGACCTACTCACGAGCACTATTGTATGGGGAGTAGTAGGGATGGGGAGTTTATGGTACATAATGCCTTTGTTTTTCTTCTGAGGTCTCCGTTAAACAACAACGTTTATGATAAAAAAAGTTTGCTTTCTCTTTTGAGCGCCATGCCGATCGTGTGAGACCCTTTCGGTTTGCAACTAGTGTTTTAACGATTAATCTTTCCTCCTCTTTTTTTCTTATTTCCTACTCTATGGCAAATAATCATTATACCCCTGCACAGAAGAGTGGCACAGTTGTTTTGGGATGAAGCCTATTGTGATTCTTGAAATAATCCTACCTCACACTGAACTCACTTGGCTACAAGAGAAGAAGAGATTTCTTTATTACTTTGGTCAACTGAGCCGCACTTGTCATTTTTTTCGTGCCACATCTGGGAGAATTGAGGGTGGAGAGCAGATGCAAAGTGCATCTCAGAGAGAGAAGAGCAACATCTACAATATGAAGCACCTACTTTTATTTGTGGTAAAATATTATAATGTAATGTGTAATAATAATGAAAATATCATACACTTGAAAGACATTATATTTGCAATAATTATTTAAACAAAGCAAATACTAGCCTTGATTGATTGTGACAGAATTTATTGCACAAGTGATAACGTTGCTGTTTTGTTAACGTTAAAGTATGCTTGCATTGTATATATTTGACAGATCCTCAAGACGACAACAAGATTGGAGTAGACGGGATTCAGCAGTTCTGTGACGATCTCGGGTTGGACCCAGCCAGCATCAGTGTGCTGCTTATTGCATGGAAGTTTCGCGCAGCAACACAGTGCGAGTTCTCCAAGCAGGAGTTCCTGGAGGGAATGGCCGAGCAAGGGTTACTGTTGTTTCTCTCACCACGCCCAGTTAGTCGTTGGCTTAGTTTTCTGGCTAACAGTAGGTTAACTCTGCTTGCCTCATATTCAGGTGTGACAGCCTAGAGAAGCTCAAAGGTCAGCTTCCTAGGATGGAGCAGGAACTAAAGGACCAAGGCAGATTTAGGGACTTCTATCAGTTCACATTTAACTTTGCAAAGAATCCAGGACAGAAAGGCTTGGGTATGCAATGCTCTTAACCATCTTTTTTTTTCACTTTTCCACTATGATATTTACAAGTTTCTTTTTTTCCCCCTCTAGACCTAGAGATGGCAATTGCGTACTGGAATTTAATATTGGCTGGGCGATTTAAATTTCTTGATCTATGGAACAAGTTTTTATTGGTAAGTATGGCTCTGCCCATGGCTGGAGATACTAGGGATCTAGATTTCCTTGTGTAATTAGGACATTGCTAGTTGTCCTGTTTAGTGGTTTTTGATTATGATTTCCCCCCCCCTTTTTTTTTTTTTTTTTTTTACTGGGAAGCAAAAACTCTGTTTAGTTATTAAAATGTACCCGGATATTGTCCATTCTCAAATCATTAGTAGTCGTAAGTAGCCATGCAGAATTTTTTTTTCTTTCTTTTATTGACTTTAAAACAATGTATTTTTGTTGTGATTTAGAAAAGATAGTTGCACAAAAATCCAGATCTTTGATGATTGGGCTGTATGGTGCTGAGGTGGTTAGCACATATCTCTATTAGCCAAGACCCCTTTGTGAGGTCACATGCACCATCTGCATCCACCTGTGGGGGAGTTAATGTTCTCCTCATGTGTATAGTTTTTGTTTTCATCTGCTGCTTACTAGTTTTTGTTTTCCTACATAAATCCTTTGTTATTTTGTTAACATAATACATGCAAATAGGTGAGTTTACTCTACATTGTTCAAAGTTTGGGCCTTTAAAATATGTTTGTGATTAAGACCAATTCCTATTCATTTTCACTTGGCGCTTGAAATATAATTAAACATAATAAATTTTAGTCACGCCATCCATAGCTTGTTTCAATAATTGAATAGTAATTGAATAACTTGTAGGTTTAAAAAATGTAGTTATTGTTTTTTTTTGTCTATACAGAAAACTGGTCTAAAATCTACTAGAACATGCTAACGAGAAATATGTTGTTGGTGACTAAATATGATTTTAAAAATAGGGTTTTCTGTTTTGTTAAAAATGTCATTGAAATTTTTGATTATTTTTAATCTGAGGAAGTGTGGGTGTGAGTGTTTAATAAACAAATTGGTTTGAAAGCCCCTTCACACATCACTTTTCATTCCTAAGACAACTATCCTGTTTATACGGAGTGGAAGTATCCTTTGCATTAGAAGTATCCTTTACAGTTTATCCATTAGACGGTTACAAAAGCATACCTGTCAAGGTTTACAAATAAGAGAATTTATATTGTCCTCTGCCATTTGCCCAATATGTGAAAATCCTCCTGCTGTCACAGGTTTAAAATCAATAAATAAATGTAAGTAAAATTAAAGTATTTGTGAACAGTATTTGGATGATGTTTACTTAAATGAACCATTCCCATTGAAGGATCTCTTTGCTTTAAAACTTTTCTTAAATGGCAAAATTAAAAAAATTTATAAAGGCTATAGAAGAATATGTATGTACATTTTCAGATGAAAAGTATTTAATCGTTTAATTTTAGTCAATCATCAAATAAGGTATTAAATCTTATCTGTAGTCTATTCAACTTTTCACAAATTATAAAAATGATGTCATACTCAGTCAGGCGACATTATTCTTTTCCTGTTTATATTAAAAAGTTTATTCTAGCTGTGGAGATTTTCCGAGACCACTGGCTTAGGGGAGAGACGAACAAATAAAACAAGATTTTATTTACTATTTAGACCGTTTTGCAGCTAAATGTTTTTGTGTTGCAAATTAATTTATAAAAATGTACACAACAATGTGAAGAGGAATAACTTGCATAAATAATCCACTTTTTATACACTGCATAAATTCAAGTTCAAATAAATTTGCTATAAATTAGTGCCACCTCACTGTAAACATCCATGGGTGATTAAATATGATTAGCTTGGGTTTGATTGGTCATCTTGCTGTCAACTACACTTTTTTTCTATCTTTCTCTGTTGTTCCCCTGCAGAAACAAACCAATTTACCTAGTCCTTGTCAGTGTGTTGTAGTGTTTCTTAAAGTGCTCATAAACTGTTCAAATATAGAGGTACAGCTTAATGGATAGTATATAATATTTTTGGGCCAAAATGGGAGTCTTGATGGCTATGACAAGTACTCAATAGTTTCAGCTCTGCTTAGCTTTAGCTGGAAACCAGTGAAATTTAATAGTGATTGCATGTAAAATTATATCCAGTCAAACATGGAGATAGTTTGAAGATGTTTGTCAGTCATTTTGCTGCCTTTGTTGCTGTGCTTGCAATAACAGAATCTGTGGACTTTGAAGAATGGGTTGTTTCATGCAGTCATAAAGCTTGCATGGCATCAAAAATAACTTATGATAAAGTGCTCATTTAGTTTAAGGGATCTGGACCATTTTGCAAATGAAGCATGGTTGCAAATGTCAGTTGAGGGCAGAAGAAACCTTCCTGCCAGACATTACTTTAATGATGTAGAAAAAAGTGTCTACCAAAATTTTGCCATTTCATTTTTGTTTCTTTGTTAATGGTCAGTGTTGTCAGTACTATTGTCTGTACTTTGAAGTTTGTCAAGCCAGTGTGGTAACGCTCTTGTGCGTTGCAGGAGCATCATAAGAGATCAATTCCCAAAGACACATGGAACCTTTGTTAGATTTCAGCTCATGATCACAGACGATATGTCAAACTATGATGAAGAAGGTGGGTTAGGTTTATGGCCTGAATTCAGAATTGTTCACAGAATTGTAAATTGCTGTTCTCCATTTATTCAGGAGCATGGCCTGTCCTGATCGATGATTTTGTGGAGTTTGCTCGGCCGTACCTGGGCAGCAGAAGTACAGCTGTTTAAGTTCTTTCCTTCTAAGGCAGAACATCTGGGGGACACCAACAGCGTTTGATGTGCTCCAAGGACTGAACATAGTTCTGCCATGTTTTTTTTTACAAGCCCTCAGGACCGAGACATTTTTGCAAAGCAGGGGCATTAAGGCACACTTTCTCTACATTCATTTAATGGTGGTTTGCTCTTGTTTTGGGCCATTTTTCTTTTTCTTCCAACAAAATGTATCTCCAACTGGGACTTTACTAAAGTCTGGTGCAGAGGAAGAGAGTCTTCTTTTTAACACCATGTGCATTTTTTATTTTCATTCTGTTTTAAGAAAATGCTATGTCCATTCTTGATTGTTTTGTCGTTTTAAATATCAGGTCATAATTTCCTTGTATTTTATTGAGATAGTCTTCTTTTGATCCACAGACAGGACTCCACATCACCCATGTGGATTAAATTAAATATTTCACTGATAAAAACTGAAACGGATCTTTTGCAGTCTTAGAATTATTATTGATCTGTTTATTGACATTACTTCAATTTCTCTGCACAAGTGGCTTTTGGATGTTATAATGCACTGTTTTAGCAGTGTATTGTGCATGTTGTTAAGTCACAAATTTTACAGTAGAATAAGGTTATAGGTGATGAATAAAGTCAGTTTTGGTATATGACAATTTGATCAGGTTTGCCACATTTTTACCACCAAATTTCATTCAACATTTTTTAGCTATGAATATTGTCTCCAAGTAGTCTTTAGCATGGTTTTACAAAAGTAGCCATACAAAAAACATGTTCTCCCCGTGATTGCATGGGTTTTCTCCGGGTGCTCCGGTTTCTCCACAAGTCCCAAGACATGCGGAATAAGTGAATTGAGTAAGAACAAAGTGTTAAAGTGTGAATGAGTGTGTGTGAATGTTTCCCAGCGATGGGTTGCGGCTGGAAGGGCATCCGCCGTGTAAAATATATGCCAGAGAGTTGACGGTTCATTCCGCTGTGGGGACCCCGAAAGGGAAGAGAGCCGACATGAAGATGAATGAATGGTTTACCTTTACTTAAATAAATGTTCTATTTTGACGACTATGGGAAGCTCTGCTAGGGGCGTTCTACTCATTCCACACTGTTTCAAAATGTCAATCAGCGAACGCGCTGATGGTCATGTGATCACGCCATCCTGCATAAACCGGACGCGAGCGTAACACTCTTCCTGTTTTTCCTCTGGAGCCATATTCTCAGGAAAGCACTTGTTTTGCCAGTCGACTGTTTGTAGTGTGTTCCAAACTTGTCGCGACAGTGCAAGTCTGTTGGATGCGGTGGATGGATTGCATTGATGGATAGCCATGATCATTGCCTCCGTTGTCTTGGGCGTAGACAAGCTGAGGCAGCGGTTGAGGGATCAGAATGTGTGGATTGCACAGTTCTGTGTGGCAGCGCACTTAAGGCGAGGTTGGAGTACTTTCAGTCCACCACCGGAGGCTTTGTAGCTCGCACCCATAAGGGTCAACGAGTGCGTGTCTCCGGCAACCAGTAGGGTCGGGCGCACTTCCTGCTCTCCTGGTGCATCCGCTATCCGCCACAGTGAGTTATAGGATGATACGCTGCTTGCATCTTCTGAGGGCTGAGGTGGAGGAGGGCCATTCAGTGCCGGACTACTGAGGTACTCAGCTTGCGTGGCTGTCGGCCGATGCGGAAGGACCTAGGTTGTGGCGTTTTGCAGGGTGTTCCCATAATCGTCACCGACATAAGTAGTAGTGACCGACTGATTGGGAATGTAATGGTTACTTTCGTAACCCCCGTTCCCGGAATAGGGAACGGAGACTTATGTCCCCCAGCCACAACCGTAAGGTCATGAGTAAGTCTGGTTGCCTAGGGGGTACGGCTCCAGCATCACAACAGGAAGAGTGTCACGCTCAAGTCCGGTTATGCGGGACGGCGTGATCACGTGCCCATCAGTGCGTTCGCTGATTGGCATTATGAAAACAGTGTGGAATGAGTAGAGCGCCCCTAGCGAAGTTCCCGTAGTCCTCACCGACATAAGTCTCTGTTCCCTACGGGAACGGGTGTTACGAAAGTAAAAATTACGTTTCCTCTACTCTACAGTTATCACAATTACCTGTTTTCCTGGCGCAAGGTTTCCAGAGTGTGGGTCTTTATCACAAAAAAGAGTACTATGAAAAGTTTTGTTTACATATTTTTACATCATTTCGTTCTCATTTGTTTGTATTATTATTTAATTTAAAGTGTAGTAGGAAGCAAAGAATAAAATAAAAGACAAAATTCAACAACCTGAGGTAATTGTTGACCACGTGAGTTTGGTCCAGTTTTTTTTACAAAGAGACTTTTATTTTGGAAAAATGCTCCGCTTCTGTCAGCTCTTCCAGATAGCGCCTTTCCTCCCCCCACCCCACCAACAACCAATTAGGATACAGAGAAGTTAAGCCCAACCCCCCTGAGAGATTTGTACCAGAATTGAAATTGAAAAAAAGAACATTTTACCTGAAAAAGAGTGAATTTTTAAAAAGGGGTTTGAAAGAATTTTTTTTAGAAAACTTTGTTTAACTTAATATGGCTATGTAATTTTTTATTCATAATTTTAATAACAAACAAAAAAAATTCACTTTAAATCAATTTATTTTCGTTTGATTTAATTTTGTTTTCTATAAAACATTTGGTTTATTTCTCATTCCATACATCTCGCACCATTTTGAGCATTCAAACTTGTTTTAAGCTATGTCCCATTTCAGGTTCTGTATTCTTCCGAGGATCCTCCAAAGTGCATCAGTTGTAAGTAAATGGGACTGCGGAGAACTTCTGGTGTGTGGATTCACAAAGCATCTTGGGATATGTGAGACTACGAAGGATGTTAGTGATGGATCCTTGAAATTCCGGGAAAAGGAGGATGCATTTGAAGGGAGAAGGCGGGCAAGATGGCGTTATACTCTTACAAGTAAGCGGTCATACTCTTGTGTAGGCTCCACAACAATTCGTTCATGCAACCTTCAAAGTTTAACTAAAGTCAGCTAAACTACATCTAAACTTCTAATTTTAATTATAATATCATTGTAGCCAGTAAAACGGCCAGCTATTTCCTTTGAAATAATCCAGTAACTTAGTTTTGGACACCAACTTGGCTAAGGCCATGGCTGGAGCTAAAGATCACGGCTTTGAGACAAACTTGTGATGACGAAGACATTGCTTCGATGAAGAAAAATCTGTTCATTCTCAAAATTTAAGTCACAAACTATGGTTTTCCGACAGACATCACACTCCGCTGAAAAGACCACATTCAAAGACTATTAGGAAAAGTGACCATGAGGAAACCTCCAACAGTGTCCTCTTTAATGCTATATAGTGTCTCACTCATAAGATTCATTCCTAAAGCAAGCACTTTAAAGCTCTCTAATGGCAAAGGAAAGAAAATACCGAAGTAGTAGTTAAAGTAAGAGACTAACACATGGGCATTGAAGGGCATTACTGATGATGTTTACAAGTGGAAAGCAGAGTCAAGCTGAAAAGAAGTCAGTCTGGAGAATCTGGAGAGTCTGAGATGCTGTGGAAGTCTTTCACAGGCTGGGGACTAAAATAGATCTGACAGAGCAAAACAGATCATCATGCAATTCTCAATGAGAATAGTCATAGAACAAGTATGGAGATTGTCTAAAAATGCAAAGATATGCAGCGACATGAAGCTTTGTTTCCAGGTAGACCTATGTAAGGAGGACAGCTCGTCTTTGTCCAAAAGTGGATGCTGCAAGGAAAAACGATCTTAAAGTTTACCTGCGAGATGGATGTGCTTTTATCGATGGACGTCGCGTGAGTGATTGAAATGCGGTTCTTTAACAACTCCAAAATGCCCAGATGTTACTGTGAGATCTGTTTATATTTGTAATTGATGTTGACAATTATAATTCTTTTAGTGTGTCCCCCTGCATCTTTTGGTTCTTTTCTTAATTTTAAGAAAGTTAAAAAAAAAATTTCTTGCAGTAATGATGTAGGTTTTTGGAAATCGCAGTGGGGCAATAGTGACTTCTTTGTTTCTAATGGGTCTTCTCATTCAGCAGGTGTAGCATTTCTTATGAACAGGTTTGATGGTAAAGTTATTAATCATAAATGTGATATTGAGGGTCACTGGCTAATGATTGTCGCAGAACTCGACAACAATTTAGTAATTTTGGTTCTAATTCTGTTTAATAAAAAAACAGGTGAATGGTTAATGATATTCGGACCTTTATTGATGCCTTGAAGTCTTTGTATTCGATTGATAAAGTTGATGTGGGAGGTGATTTCAATGAGGTCCCGGATGAGTGGCTTGAAAGAGAATTTTGTTCTTTTTTTAAAGCTTTCAACAGACTTGAACATTGCTTTCTGCTTAGAACCTTGGATTTATTTGACTTTGGGCCTAACTTAAGAAACATTAATTTTTATCTATTTAAAGAAATGTGAGATTATGGCGATCCATAACTGTGGCCTGAGCAGCATAGAAACCATCCTAGTTAATAATGAAGTGAAATATCTTGGTTTTGTCTTGACAAAGAATTATCAAAAAAGAGAGGAAGTTAATCTACACACTCGAATGCTTTCTTCTAAATAAAATCTCTTAATCACTGGTTCTCTCGTGACTTGTCTTTATTTGGTCGGATTCTACTTTCCAAAACAGAAGGTCTATCTAGGTTAGTTTACCCTTGTCACTCACTTTACGTCTCTCCTAAGGTTATCAGATCTATAAATGTCACCACTTTTAATTTAGTTTGGAAAAATAAAGCCCATTATCTTCGTAAATCTTATTAATTAAAGACTATGAAAAGGGGGGGTCTTACAGCTACAGAGTTTGAATTGTTTATTGCAGCCCTTAGAGTCAATGGATTAAAGAATGTATTAAAGAATGTATTTCCAGGCCTCAATCATTGTGGCATCACATTCCAATTTTTTTGGCTGAAATGTGATTTTGACATTTCTTAAATTCCTATTAAATTGTCAAATTTCCACAAACAATCTTTACTTTTGAGAAAAATGCTGTTCAAGCATAACTTTTCACCTCACAATTCTGTGCTTTGGAATAATAGGGTTATTACTATTAATAGGAAATCTCTATATAAGGCTGAATGGGTCAATAATGGTATTTTATTTATTACTGAAAATCTGATTTAAAATGGTAAGTTTCTTTCTATGGATGAGTTCTGTAATAGATTTAATATTTCTGTGTCTTCAAAGAAGTATGCTAAGTTGTGTAATGCTATTCCTATTCCATTGTTCCATTTAAATCAAAACTCTATGCAGTGCTCCACTCTATCTTTACTCTATCTACCCTTAAGTGGGTGAGATAAATCTTGTAGATAAGAAGTATAACAACAAAATGTGAGAGATGACTTTTGAACAATTAATATTTCATAAATTCAAAATCAGTCACTTAAGAGTTAGTGTTTGATCTTTCTTACCCAATTGAAAAGTAAAAGAAACCCACTTTAAAATAATCAATGAATTTATACTATGAATGATGTTCTTTACAAAAGGTTGAAGTGTAACAATGTACTTTTTTGTAAATAATACCCTGAAACAATTGTACATTTGTTTTTTGAATGCTCTGTTGCCCAGCAGTTTTGGATGGATATATATATATGATATATATATATATATATATATATATATATATATATATATATATATATATATATATATATAATTGGTTGTCACTTAAAATTAAAAATATTCCTCCTTTCTCATTTTCAAATGCAACCTATTTAATCGATTATTTGAATCCTAATATTTCTGACATTGTTAATCTGGTTTTGCTTCTCTGGTAATGTGGTTTGTTTCACATTCATACATGTAAATGGAATGAACTGCCCTCCCACTCTGTCCTTCTTTTCAAATTGGGTTCTCTACTAAGATAAGTCATTGAATAAACAAATGAACAAAAAGTCTATTGAAATCCAGTCTGCTATTGCTTATATCTCCTTTTCTAGAACTTTTAAGCTGCTCCTTGTTATATATTATTATTATTAATAATGTTGTTTATAAAACTCTTGCTGTTTTGACATTTGTTTGTAGAATCCCTTTCTTGACTCTATTGTTATCTTCTTTTCTAAATAAAATACAATAAAACATGACTTATTAGAAGTACCCATTTTAAGAACCCTTCGATTTTTGGCGAAATGGGACGGGCTTTGCTCAAAGGCCTTGAAATGCGCCCTCGGAAGGATGCAGACCCTGGAATGAGGCATAGCTAATGACGCGCAAGAGCTTGTCGACGTTGCTAGGAAACGACAGCTGAAAACATCGGACAAACGCTTTTCCAAAACGGCTTGTTGTTTTATTAATTTCTTAGTTTTTGCTACTCGTCTTTAAAGGCACAATGTCAAGGACTTTGTGTCCAGATGATGATTGGGAGGATAATTTCGCTCTTCCTGTCGCTGACGCGGAAAACAAAGCCTTAGAGGACGAGGTAAGTTCTCCGAGAAGTTTGGAATGCAGTATTTTCCAAGACAAGGAACAACTGTTCAAAATGTTGGTGGATTTAAGTTATTACCTAAATGAATCTTGTTATTGTTTTAATCTAACAAATAAAAGCTTCATAGTTTTGAGACTGTAATGTAGAAAAAACTGAAAAGGATTAGAATTACACAAATAAAAGTGTTAATTTATTTTGTTATAGAAATAACGTGGTGACAAGTATATGTTTAATAATCTCCCATGATTTTTAGTTTTCATTCTGTTTTAACAGAAAAAAAAGTCTCAGGAGAGCTTAATCAAGGCGTTTAACCAGATGGTGAGATGTACAGGATGAGTTAGGAGTCTACTGACCTGCCTGAGAGTCTTCTTTTCATTCAGGACGTCAGGTGTTTCTCCATTTGTCTGAGCTCTTGCTTTCAAGCATCCCGTCTCTCGCTCAGACCAGGGCATCTTAAATGCTACTTCTGTTCACTCCCTCTCCTCTGGCTTTGTACAAGGCCTAACACATAAAAAAACATGCTGCCTGGCGCTGGTATGCTTGCAGTCATAAAGTTAGGGAATGTCGGGTTTTATAGTTCTGCATTTTATGGTATTTTTTTTAACAAGGGAGACTGCCGTTAATAAAAGTATTACTCAAATATATGAACCACATTTTTGGTATTTAATCATAATTTGACCCAGTTTAAAAGTTCTCCTATTGATTATGAATGTTCTTTATTTGGTTTTGTGAGACTCCTATAAAAGGTTGACATGCACGCAAGTCAAAAAAAAATTTAGTTGTCTTTAAGATGCATTAATTTCCTGGATTTGTGGCGATTGCCAGATTTTTTGACTCTTTGGTAATAACACTATCCTTTACAGACAGAAATAGCGTTTATGGATCTGCACCATTATTAGCTCTAGGACGGGGGCCCTGGTTTTCAACACAACAAGGTACTGCTGGTTAGCGAGGAAAAATTTTAGATTTTCTTTCTCATAGGCCTAAGATAAAAAGGAGCAAAAGAATTCTATACCGTTGGACTTCATCAGTACATGCAGCGAGTGTTACGTGGCAACAATTACTTGTGGTTATAGAATTCTTTTCTGTAGAATACCTTATTACTAAAAATATTCGATGCTCAAATTTATTGCACGGTCCTATTTTAGTTTCTTACAAGAAGGGCTAAAATAGGTGTAACTTATTATTAGTAACAGCATGAGCAATCTTGATTTCACAAGGTTGAAAAATGGTAAATCAGAAGTTGACTTTGGTCAAACTTTTTACATTCGCTATACAAATGCATATACAACTAAAGGTGCCTGTAACTTAAAACTGTTTGTAAAACCATTCAAATGCAGAATGATACATTCAACTTCACTACATATTTCTGCACAAAACAAAACACCAGGAAAAATGTCTACTGACAACAAATAGATTTGCAGTTATAGAGGCTTTTGATGATGAGTGAATTGGTTAAAGAAAATTGCATTTTTGTTTTGGGTGATTTACTTTTAGAGAATGTAAATAGAAAAGCCAAAAATCTCAGTCTATTCTAAGCAACATAAAACTGTGATTTAATAGTAAAGTCCAATTGGACAAAAGCTAATGAGCTGAGAATATGATTACTATAGCTGTCTGTGTGGATAAGTTTATTTGGGAAGCACAAACCTCTTTTAAGATGATTAGAAAAAAAGACACATTCTGAAGATTATCGTTGACCTTAATCTAATAAAAATAGCTATGAGGATATCTTCTATCTAGTTTTTGAAGATACTATTTAAATATCAAAACATCCAATGGTAAAATCAAACTTGGCCAACCATTTAGTTCACCACTGTAATTGATCTATCCTGGCCCCCGAAGCGAATGTAAACTATTTATTATCTAAAAAACAAGTAAAAATAAAAAGCTTGATTAGATCAACTGTTGGAAACCAAAAACAACTTGTAGCAAATCAAACATGGTAGATAAATAGTGCTTGTCAATATTTTTCAGAAGTTCTTGCTCGCACCCTTTAACAAAATCCTCAGAGGTACAGGACTAACACAAAAAGCGTGCAAAACTGGGCCTCGTCGCCAATGTTGTGTACAGACAAAGAAACCTTGTTTAAAACACCGCTTTCATGTTAATGGTCCGATTTACTTAAGTGTAAATGATGTGGTTTCCCTGTTTCCTTCAGCCAAAAAAACAAAAAGGCAAAAACACAGTTTTTCATGTAAGTTTTATGGACTCCATGCAATGAAGATCCTTCTAAAGAAATGGTCAACAGGTTTATTACCACTCAATATCATTTTAGGGACATCATTAGACACATTTTTATTTAGGACGGTTTTAAATATATGAAAATAATAATCATACAATTATTGCATTTACCTTTCCTTTAACAATAAAATATGTATGAAACCTTTCCAAATGTAAATAACAGTTTATTTGTTTTTGGGGTTTTTTCATGTTCAAGTTCAAGTCAGTGTAAGGTCATGTCCGCAAATCTTTGTTTTATAATTATGGGGTATTTATTGTAACCTTTTTTACAAAATTATTTAAAAACTTTTAACTTGCATGTTTGGAGATTTCTTTTTTTAAAACAAAGAGAGAATGCATTGATAACAAAAACATGGATACCAATGTTTCAGTTTGATTTCTAATTGATGGTACGATACTGGAGTTTTGTTTTTGTTAGATTAGCGTCAATGAAATAATTTAAACATTTCATATTAATCTGTAAAAATTATGTGTTAACACAGATACATTCAGTTAGTAAATTATATGTTAATTGTCTTCATATGTCATCAAAATTTCAACTTTACCAAATATTTGGCATACCCAGTGTTCACTGAATGACATGATGATAATGTCATCACCTACAAACTAAGAATATGATAAAAAAAATTTCTGAAGAACGTGTACCACATATTTGTGCCTCATCACAAATTAAGGTCCCGTGTTCAATATGTATGCGTCTTATTCATCTTTGTTTAAAAGCCGACATGAGGCATGACAGCAACTTAAAACACAGTGCTCTTGTATGTAATTCACTCTCTGTCGAACAACTGAGGAATGGGCAGTACGCAGAAGGCATATGTGAATTATTCCTCGATGTGGTGAGTGAGAATGGAAAACTGCTGATTGGTTTAGTTTGCTAACCGTGAGACTATACGCTTTCACTTCCATTGAACACTGTCCTCACCAGGCCCACACCTTTCCATTCACCAGCAACGGTTTGAAAGTGCCAAGCTAAATGCAATTTTGGCACCTAAACATAGTAATCCTGCGAAAACTTGGTGTGTTCGCTTATTCTGTGGGCACTAACTTCTAGTACTCGCTCTCAAAAGCAGTTTGTGATGTGGTTGTGTGCTGTGTGTGTGTGTTGTGTTGTGGTTGGTTGTGGCGTGTGCATGCGTGTGTGTGCGTGCGGTGTGCGAGTGCGTCAGTTTGTGCGTTCGTGCCCATGGTGTCCACTGTCCAGGTATGCTGCATAAAATAAGAATAAGTACAGATTAGTGTAAAATTTGAAGAAGTTAAATAGGTATTGAACATGTAATGTAAGTAAAATACAATTTCTCCTGCTCAGTGATATTGCCAGCCTTGAGCCACTTCAAAATTATGGTAAAAAGAGGATGATGTCAGCCTATAGTTAAATTTTAAAAACATGATTTTTTACCTCAGAAGTAACTCAAAGGGCAGCACTAATCCACACGGCTGAATATCGCTACTGCCATTTGTCCAAAGTTTAAAGACCTAATTTTCTTCCCAACGATGAAGGGAAGGAGCTTTACTAAGCGAGCTGTTAATGGTAAGAGTCCTGGAAAACAGAGTCTAAAGAGACCACAAACTAACAGCCACCAAAGAAAAGAAGTCAAAAGTGTAATTTGGAAGGATATTGATAGTTTATTGCAGGTATGTTGTTTACGTAACGACTGTTAGAGGTTAAGCACAAATTCAATAAACAAATATTTTTAATTTTAAATAGTTTTTTGTCTTCAATTACATTCATTATTTATTTATATTTTACACTTATAGATAAAATGAACAGCAGAAAGATAGATGTTGCTTGATTTGGCACTGTCGCTAGGATTGAAAAAATCGCTAGGCAGTCTAAAGTCACTAAATCTAGTGACAAAGTTTCTAAGTTGGCAACGCTGACCTGAAGTTTGTTCTGAAATTTGTGTTTAAAGACTTCGAAGTTGACGGTGTCTTCTTCTTTGGGTTGCAGAGTAAGCATCTGAACACTTTTTTTCTCTGTGGTTCCACTAATAGGATGTATTTGCATCGAGATACAGCCACAGTGACTGAGTTCTATTAAATTGAATAGTATCTGCCCAGTGAGGCACAGGTGGTGCTAACACACCAAAAACTCAGTGCCAACCCTCAGTAAGAAGAACTCTGTTGGTTTACTGTCTAGATAGTGATATGTAGCTTTGCATTACATTTTCAGAAATTTAGCTTTGTGAGGATGATCAATAAAATAGCTTTGATAATGACAATCTATTTACTTGGTCTAAAGAAAATTAAATAGACATGTAATTGAAACATGTAATTAAACTAGTAACAGTAACGTCACCTACTTGTAGCGACGCTGCAGGCAACATTGAGGAATTCCTTAGACACCAGGGTCCTATTTTATTAGGGATTAGGATTAGTTACGCCACACAATACTGGATTTTTGGGTACCATGAACCGATCTGGATTTAATCGGTCTCTGTCACCCTGTAACTGACGCCACAACAGCTAACTTGCTCCGGAGCAGGCTATGTTCTGGATTAGAGATTGCAACTTACGTTTTTTCTAATCAGTGATTAAAAATAACTTTTAAGTGATGTAATTTGTCATCTGTAATAATAACTCCCACTTTTCTCCCAAACCCTGCACATATTTGCGCGAAAACTGTTCAGCGCTCACTTAATTTCAAGATTATTTGTGTATTTCGAACAACAAAATCCCTAAATTTCCGACACGAATTTGCATGAAAGATACCGATTATCTGCTGAAGGGATGTCTTACATTTGCGAGCTTCGTTTCCTGCAGAATTCCTGCCCATACTGTACCACAGACGGTATGTTATAAGGCTCCAAACTTTTATCTGTCGTAAAAAAATATGCTATCGTTATCAAACGCATATCACGCTCGATACCAATTATACTTTAAACAGTATGTGCAGCAGTCACAGTATTACTGCAACACAAAATATGTAAATAACATATAAATCCTCATCGTATTTCTATACTTTAATCTTTTTGCTTCTCCTCTTCAGTGAAAAAACGATTTTGTCGCTATCATGTTCACGTGATTGGTTATTTAGGGCCAACGTCAGTCTTTTACATGCACTCTTAAAATGCTGGGGGGTTTATAACCCAGCAACTGGATTGACCATGTTGGTTATTTCTCTGGGTTGTTTTTGCATGTTTGGACTCTTAACCCAAACCGTGGGTGATTTTTTTTACCTAACTGCTGAGATACTGGAAAAACTGATGGTTGAAATCACCCCAGCTCGACATCTTTCAACCGAATCAGATAACGAGGTGTATCGGGAGAAACCCGTATATGGAAAAAAAAGGTATGTAATTTGTTTTCTTTAAAAAAACTACAAGATGCAAATCGTGGTTCCCCATCAGTCGGTCACTACAACTTATGTCAGTGACGACTAGGGGAAGCTCCGCTAGAGGTGCTCTACTCATTCCACACTGTTTCAAAATGCATCGGATTTGGTATAAAGATCTAGGAAGGAGATGGTACATCGCTCTCCCCCTGGGGTGATGGCAGATCTGTGCTGCGGAGAGATGGCCGAGCTGCTTACCGGCAGCCAGAGAAATTGGTTCGGTGCTCCCACTGGCATCCAAGTATTCCAGGCTGGACTCGGGGATTATCCCACACAGCCCCCTCCTATCCCTTCTTCCCAGAAATGCATCGGACTGACCCAACTTGGAGGCACCTCTGAAGCAAAAAGACACCTGGAAGCCCTCTCTTGCTCCCTTTACGGCGCAGTAGCTAGGGTACGAAGCGATTCTCCAGCAGAGCAGGCTCTGGCGGTGCACTTATGCCCAGTAACCCTCCTACAAAGTCGACGGAGCCCCCCCCCTAGGACAGGCCGCCCGGGAGTCCAGCTGCTGCTCTCGAGGCCTCGCCACTAGTACCCCCCCCCCGATGGCTCGAGGGAGAGGTGGCCACCAACCATCAATCACGACCCCACAGTCAAATCTTCATTCATCATTTTTTTCATTAAATATGGTGCAACTTGAACTCCCCTGGTTATTGCGCAGCCAGGTGGCTTGCATTGCAGATTCGAATGCAGTTCTCATCTCAGAGGCACATTCATGGGCGTTGAGTCTGATGCAGTGCAGTCTGGATGGCTCTTGGCTTCCGTGTCAGAGCCAGCCTCGAGTGGAACCTCCTTGGCTGGAACCGGACGCTGCTCCGAGGTCGAGTCTGGATGGCCAGGTAGCTCTCCACCCAGGCTCACTTCGAACACCACCGCTAAGTCCGCGACTCCGCTATGGAAACTATCGGTGAAGGTGCGTAGACGCCAGTAAGTGGGATTTTTCAGGAAGCCTGGTGGGGAGCTTCTCCCAATATTTCCCCTTGATCGCCTCGAGAGGGCTTCGTCCTCCCCTTCGGCTTGTCTCTGTCCCCTCGCACCCTTTCAACAAGGTGATCGAGGCGGCTTTATTACCTTAATATGGGAAGGTGGCTCAATCCCCTGGCGAACTCTTGAACAACGGTCTGATACTGCTTAGACACTGTCCCATTTGAGACAGAGACAGGGTCTTAGCCACCTCGCCTCTGGGGCTGGAGGAGGGTAGAATAGAGGGATGGAGTAGTAAGGAGCCGTAATATAAGAAGAAAGAAACAAGCTCCATGTGTTTCACAATATAGACAAAGATAACGTGTATCGTGGGTTATGCGTTCTAGTCAAATCAAATTAGGCATAGGAAAGTAGGCTTTTGGCTTACCGATGGAAAGCTAAGTGAGAGGAAGTAGAAGGAAAATTGGTTAGAGGCTTGAGTCGGACGCTTTGAGTGGAGGTTTCGTCGGGTTAATAAGGAGAAAGAACCGGGAGTGGTGGAGTTCATAATTGTGAGTGAGGGAGTGGGGTGAGAATTTAGGGAGCAGAAAGGGGACTAGATAATGTTGATGGGGAAAGGGGTGGGTTAAAGGAGCAACGGGAAAGGTAGCAGAGGTCAGATGGTTGGGCTTAGGACTTGGTGGACAGCGGAAGGAAGGGGCAGATTGGATTCAGATCACCTCAGAAAGAGCCGTCTAGCTCCCTGGCCGAGCTATCTTTTTGGGGTTGGAGCTAATTTATTGAACTGCAGCACGCCTCCTCTAAGCGCGCCTGAGCCTGCTGAAGGCAGCAGCAGAGTACTTCACAAGATAGATGTCCCTTGAAGTCTTCCAGAGGCTCCTGGGGCATCGCTCCGCAGCAGAGGTTGTTCTTCGCTGTTGTACATAGAACCACCCAGCTTGGCTCAAGTTCCGATTTCGTCACGAGCATGGCGTCCAGGAAAAACTGAAGTTGAATGGACACCACGTTGCCCCGCCTCCCCTTCATCTTTGGAAGTGTTCGTTCCTCGTACCTTCCATTGTTTTTAGGGACTCAAGGTCCTCACTTTGACTCTTGAACCGTAGACTTACATTCTGTCAATAAGTCACGCTCCTGCGCGTTAGCCTCGATCAAAGGGTGGGGGATCTTGCAGGAACTCTCTGTCGATGAAACCTGCTTAAATGCGTGCATTTAAGCCATCAGCAGTGAACAAACACACCGTGAACACTCACCCGGAGCAGTGGGCACCATGGCTGTGGTGCCCGGGGAGCCGGGGAATGGTGCCTTGTCAAGGGCATCACAGCTGTAGTTTTTGAAGAGGGGAGAGCAAGTATTTCACATCGCTCAAACCAACTACAACTCGGTGGATCTGGGGATCAAACCCGGGATCCACCGGACCACAACTGCCCCATTACGTTCTCATTGCGATTATTGTTATTAAAAAAACTATTTCATTTATTAACATTTTCTGTTACTGTATAATCCATTTTGTACTAAACGCTATTTGGGTAACGTTACCACTGACGTTCTCCTCAACATTCTTTGTAAAAACATCTTAAAATTATAGGCACTTCATGTGAGTTAAATTGTTAACATTTCAAGTTACAAGTAACATTGCTAATATGACATGGTGGAGGGGCAGGGAGGAGTGAAGTGTACAAGGTGCGAACCTGTGCTGCGAATGAGCAATGCGTCAAGGCAGGAGGGGCTCGAATACGAGGCTCTTCAAGTCTGTTAGGTGTGGTTTTATCAATGGAGTTTTAAACTTGTATCCACGCTTTTGCTTTATTTTTGCTCAATAACAGACTCCTTTCCTCTGTCTACAGAGACAATGATGGGGTAACGTGAAGGAGGGGATCCATGTGTTTGGAGACCCAATGCAGTCGCCTGTAGCAGCATATATGTGAGCCGTTCCTGGCTGAAACGAGGAACGCCGGCGACTCCTACAGACCGGGAGCCTCAAAGGATTCAAAAACCATCAAGTAAGGGTATTGTAATCACTTGTCCCCGTCAATTACTACAGTCCTTGAGTTTATAAACCGTTTTAAAAGCAGGTAATCTTACATTCATTCTATTACTTGCCCACCAAAAGAATTCGTGCCTCGTGTAAATCACGTGACGGAAAAAAACCCGTTGCTTGAGTCTCTTACTTACAGGCTGGAATTTCTTGCGTAAACCAGCGCTTGACATTTCCGCGTGCTAAAAGAACAATCATCTTCATCAACAGTAATGCAGTTCCTGCCTCTTGGTTTAAATCACATATTGACCAAGATCTGGTGGATCTGGTGTTTTAAACGTTCATTATCCCAAGCCTGTGAGCGCCAATCTGCAACTGTGCATAGTTGCACAATTTTATGCATTCTGTGGGTGTAAGAACTTCTTCCAGGGATGAAATCATCCTCGGTTTGGCAACTGTGGATAATGTCAAGCTGAATGCGTCAATATGGATCTTGTGCGCAATTTAGTTTCTTTTGCCAAATAAAGTAATAATTGTTGTGAAAATGCAATTGTATTGTATTGTATCAAAATGTATACTGTTATATTGTTGTTTTTATTGTAACAGAATTATGTTATTTGTGTATATACAATTTTGTTAAAATAATCTTCACCTTTTGACCATAAATGTCTAATTATTGTTAAATGATTTGAATATGATCATTATTTTTTTAACTGTATTTACAGCTCTGAATCAGAAATGTAAAAAATCTAATAACTCAGCTGTGGGTCAAAATGTAACTCAATGGTGCTTGGTTAAAGTAACCCAGCGTTGGGTCAAATATGGACCATCCTAGCATTGGGTTATTTTAACCCAGTGCTGGGTCAAAAAACCCAACTCTAGGTTGCTCCAATATTGGCCCAGCGCTGTGTTACCAAATAACCCAAATTTGGTTACTTTAACCCAGCCATTTTTTTAGAGTGTGCACACGCCTGTGATTTAATCTTATCTGTTAGGATCAAAGCCTGACTCAATAAAGAAAGTTGATGAGCTGCTTCATGGTACTGGTTAGTCTGATTCAACGGTTAGTTTTTTTCAAGTCAAAACCTATACAGTAATACTGAGTTTGCTGAGTTAAGCCACGTTCAGGTACAGCTCCAAGTAAGTTATCGGTCCAACTTGTCCTGGAGGGCCATTTTTATCAAACAAAGCAATAACATAGAAAAATACATGTATTCATACCTAGTGTGAGAAATCTCCTGCCTAAGGTTTTCAGATGTTCAGTCAACGCTTGAACATACATCCTTCAGCTTATCCAGTTTGTTTCCAAGATGTAAAAGGTCTGTTGGTTTCTTTTTAAGGCTGAAAAAATTAATAACACAAATAAGCAACACTTAAAAGAGTGTATAGAGTAGATTGTTCGGGGGGGTCAAAAGAGTACAAACATTTTAAAGTAAAATTCTCTTACTAATACTCAAATGAAATATATATATATTATTATATATATTATATATATATATATATAATATATATATATATATATATATATAATATATATAATATATTCTCTTCCTCAAGCGATTCTTAATTATTAAACATTATTTTAAAATGAGATATTTAGATAGAAAATAGGATTATTATTATTATGTTACATTTGCCTTATAATTATTTTATTTCATCTTAGTTTGTAACTGAAAATAAAATCATTGACAACAGTAAACATGCGTTGTACCCATGTTAAACTTTACATGGACTCGTAAACTTAAAAAAAAAAAACAGTTTGCGTTGGCAGTGTGCGAGTGAATGGACGTTTATTGTTCTCTAAGTTAGTGCTCATATCTTTTGACCTCAGCTGGTTTCAATGCAAACACTTCTTCT